>CM021102.1:446195099-446492238 GCA_007115665.2 Sequoiadendron giganteum
TCATCAATCCATTCCTCACAATCCATGTAAAGTCTCCATGTAAATTGATCCAAAATGTCGAGTGCATGTCTCCAACATGTGTCTGCGTAATCTGAACTATATATCAGAACACATAGGTATGTCTCTCTGGCCTCTCTACAATAAATGGAGGACAAAAGACAGCTATCCTCTCCCAACCCCATACCATAAGCAGTGTAGTCCCACAACTCAATGACTGTGCATCTTTGTAGGCGATGTCGTGAAGATGGAGGTACAACATCCCGAGTAGACATGGACCCCATGCATGCAAGGTCTCGCTCTCGGAACATGCTAATACAGAGATTCCATGACCTCATCTGTCTGGAAGAACTATCCCCTCAATCAATGTACATAAGATACAGTCAATCTACTCGTACCTGTCTGCTAAAACTAGCCATGTAATATCGTAATGCTCGATCTCGAGCCTACGGATGTCATCAACCTGGTAGAACCTTGGCAGCTCCGTAAATCCTCATTGGGTATCATACAATACCTACTCACCTCTGATCGGCAGTCTCAAACTCCTGTACACATCCTCTAATGTGACAGTGGCCTTCCCAGTCGGTAGATGGAATGATGAAGTCTTTGAGTGCCATCACTCACATAATATTTAAGCATCCCTTTGTTTGCCTAAATCAAAGGCATTGAGAGGCAATGATGCAGACCAAGTCTAGATAGAAACCAAATCTCTATAGAAGTCAAACGATCTCTAAGATTGAATGTATCCAATCATGACTCCCGCATATATATAGGATCTAGAACAACCTACATATAAACTATACTGTTAAGAATATTCAAATTTTCCTTCGAAAACTTTCTTCAAAAATTTTACTAGTCAAATGCGGCTCACATTTACAAATGGGGTGCATTTTTCAAATGCGTTGCACAGAGCCTCACATACAATGCATATTACATATGCATTGTATAATTTCCATTGCCACTGTCACCTATTGTAGATGCGGTTCATTAAACCACATGCGACGCATTTCCGCAAATGTGGTGCAGTTTTATTAACCTATGTATCTACCACATATGCATTTCAAAAATGCATGTGAAATTCACTTATACACTTGCGTCTATTTCTAGTGCATATGCATTGCATCAAACTCATGCGTGCATTAAAATTCACATGCGGTCATTTCCTAGATGGACTAATCTAGCCTATGCATGTATTCACAAATGTGTTGTTTCGTAGTCAAATGCGGCGAATATGACATCATATGCATTGTTCACGATGCATCACATTTGCTTATTGATTTTCAAACACCTAAAACTATGTGCAAAAATAAGTTTCAAGCGCTCATTTTCGAGTACGTACCGGTGGTCCTGCATCAGCTAGCCTCCTAAACGTCTAGATCTGATATCCTTGATGCCTATTATGTGGAATAGGAGCCATCTTCATCAGCTGGGCAAAGCAAAATTCCTAATTTTCTATCTCCTCCAGGTGCAAATGAATTCCATTTCACCCTAATTTCTATTTATAGGTGAATTTGGGTGGCATTTTTTTAGACCTACTCTATTGGCCACTTAACCTTTCCACTTCCAACAACCCATACCTATCTGTATCAACTCCAAATTCAGTTCTGTCAACTCCATAGCATTTCTAATTGTCATCTTGATTTATTGGGAATTTTTCCTAGTTTTTTTTAAGCTTTTCAAAAAATGTCAATTTTTTCGAGGGGCCATACCTTACTCTATTTCACGCTGAGGCACGACCAGGGCATATTTTATTTGACACAATGTCATACCAACATTGTATCAAAGAGGTGCAAACTGTAGACACCAAAAATTGGTCTAGGCCTGTGAGTACATATTCGACATAATTTTCTATAGTCCATGGTCATGATTAAATAACGTTTTTTATTTAATTAACCTTTCTAACACATATTTCCTCTATTAATTAAATATCCCTTTTTAATTAATTTATTAATTCATAAATAACCTTTATTCAACATGATTAATTAAATAAATCATAATTATTTAATTATGTTGCTAACTAATTAATTCTTCATTCTCAATTAAATAATTTATTATTTAATTACCCCTTTGTCATATTTCAACTATAATTAAATAGTTATTATTTAATTATTCAATTTAACCCCCTTTATCTATAATTAAATATTTATTATTTAATTATTCATATTATCCTTTTCAACAATCAAATTAAATAAATTATCTTTATTTATCTAATTAAATCTTCTATTTTCGAATGTTGAATTAAATTAATAGTTAATTCATATTTAATTATTTATGTCACATTCCTCTATCATTTAGTTATCTAAGTCATTCACTCACCTTCTGACTTGAGATCTATTTTTAGTTCTCTAATTATCTCTGAATTCAACACCGATTTATCTCTACGAGAGGACTCTCTGTCACAACTAATCAGTTAACTAGTTCCAACTCATATGCATGATGTGTTTATTAATTAAATATCTTTATTTAATTAATTAACTCATGTTTTCATTTGAATCCATTATTCTTTGAGTTCTAACTTTGGCTTTTGCATATAAAGTCTATTTCTTCTATTTTCAAAGATTCTTAACTGAAGATTAAGATCTTGTTCTATTTTTAGTCTTTCTTAACTCATGTTCTAACTCATATTCTATCTGAGACAAAACTCACATCGCATGGCATTCATCAATCTCATCCGTCGATCTCTCTTTCAATCCGAGTCTATCAATCAAAAACCCAAAATCTATAAAATGGCCTGTCATAATCATTATTCATCCTCTCCCAAAATCATAGACTTTTGAGAAGAGATTCAACTTTGATATTTTTCTTAGACACTCAAAAAAGCTATACTTGCATTCAAAAGCAGAAATCTGAGGGCAAGAATATTGAAAAGGAAAAATTTAGAAGAACAATCAAGATAATTCGAAGGGATGAATGCATATTTGGTGAGATCATTTTGGTTTTATTAGTTTATTTTATTTCCCCCTTCTTTGTTGTTAGAGTTTAGATTATTATTTTAGATTAGTATTTAAATTTTTTATTCTAGCTATGTAGAAAAATCTATCATGTTATAGATATAAGTAGACGACTCATGTCCCAATGTGATGCATATTTTTTTTCCAAGTAAATAATTAATTATGAATTTTTTATTACAAATTTTAAAAAATATAAAAACTCGTATGTGTGACCACATTAACTTGGTTAAAACTTTTTGAAATTCATGTTTTTAATCCTATAGTATGTGAAGCATAGAATGTGATGCATGTTTCGGATTCAAAAAATGTGATACCATTTGCAAGCTATAGATATTTTTCAATCAACCAATCAATTAGGACTTTAGTCATTATTTACATAAAAAATGAATGATAATTATTTATTAAATTCAAAGTAAAGAAAAATTCATATTGGTGGAAAGCTAAGAATCTCCTTTAAAAACCCTTTTCGTTTCATCAATTTTGGGTAAAAAAAAGTCCTTAGCCACATGGGCCATCATATCACTTACATATCACCACTTTTTGGCCCATCATGATCCTATAGATACCCAAGGATAACAAGCTCACACCTTACATAAAGATGGTAGAGAGTCTCAAGGATTTATTCATCGATATAACATTTGAAAAATACCATGTGTGAATAACCAAGTAGTTGATACTATGCAAACCATTGGGTCCTTGTTAGACATGTTGCATAAGATTCTTCAATGCAAATTCCTCATCGAGCAACTTCTCATAATAGCTTTCAAAATAGCTAAATCTAAATTTCTATGTGAAATTATTGGTCCCCATTCCCCTGGTATCATGAAATATTTACCTACCTACATAGAAAAATCAATCGATCAGACATTATTACGATGTCTTAGCTAAGAGGAAGCTTCTGCTACATTAAAAGAAGTGCAAGAAGGCATTTGTGGATCATATTTGTGTGGTATGGCCTTAGCTAATAAATATTTGAGGATAGGGTATTACTAGCCTACCATGGAATGGGAGGTTCATTAGTATGTCAAGAAATGCATGCAATTTAAATAGCATGGGGGCCTCATCCATATGTCGGCTCAAGAATGCCAACCAATTGTTAGACCTTGGCCTTTCTCGTAGTGCAGACTCAACCTCATAGGAAAGATCACCCCTACCTCATCTAATGGTCACCGGTTTATCATTACAACCACTACTTATACTTTACAAACTGGGTTGAAGCAATCCCTATGACCTACATCATGGGAAAAAAAATCTCCAAATTCATCCTAATCTATCTCATTTGTCACTAGGGTGTTCCACAAGCCTTTATCTTAGATAATAGAATACCTTTCAAAAATTAGGATGTTTGTGAGTTATGCCAATGGTTCAATATCCAACATTGGTCCTCTACTAACTACTATCCCTAAGGAAACAGTCAAGATGAGACTTCAAATAGAACCATCCTCAAAATTATCAAGAAGACAATCAATGAAGTTGGTCGTGACTAGCATCTTCAATTTAACCCTATCTTATGGACCGGGTAAAAGTACAAAGTTGTGTCACACTTTTAGCCAATGTATTAGTACAAGTGAATTTAAGTATTTCTAACTAAAAATATATTTGGGTCAAACATATGATCTTGTAAGATTCATTCTAGCTAAGTTAGATATATCCACAACTTTTCCAACTAAAAATATTGGCTAAATGCATATGTAGCACCACTTTGAGGCTAATTTACCCAAAAAAAAATGATTTTTTAACAATTTCTACTCATGGAAATAATTTTTTTTAAAATATAAAAATACCCTTTTGTAGATCCATAAGTATAGTTTTAAGAAAATATATATGTTAATAATTAAGTTCTTATTTATATTTTTATTTTAATTTTTACATAAAGTAGGTTATCAGCACAAAATATTAGGTTGATTACCATGACAAGGAAAAATAGTAAAACTTATTAAAAAAGTTGAAAAAATATGATGCACTAGATACAAGAATTTATATCAAGAGAGTATATTTTTTTTCCATTTTAGATAAATACATAATATGAAAGTTGGCGTCCAATTGAAATATTTATGTTTTAATATACACACATTCTAATATTTATTTCAAAATATATATTTATCAACATTGGGAAAATAAATCCATGCACTAAAGTTTCAAGTTATAAATACACATAAAAAAATGAACAATAAAAAAAAAAAAAAAAACTATATGAAGGTTGACGTCTCATGTGACTTCATTTTTTAGCATTTTTTCAACAACTAAATTATAGTGTCAATTTATAAAAACATATATTCAAATCATTTAAAAAAAAATGCAAGCATAAAATATACTAAAAAATAAATATTTCATTAGTTTACATTATTTCAAAATTTAAAACATATATTTCACTTTTTAGTGGTTCAAGTTTAAAACTTGGATCAATGTTGGTTGTTTCCTTTAAAAAGTGTGAAATAGCTTTGTGTTTTTTATTGACCAATAGAACCAGTATCCACACACCTATAGGTGCCACACCATTTTCCCTAATCTATGGCACTAAATATATCCTACCCATTGAGGTCGAGCTCCCATCATTAAGAGTGTCATTACAAAATATAATTACCGATGAAGAGTACAAGATATCTTGATTGAATGAGCTAGAATTCTTCGATGAGCACAATATTACTAATTTAAATCACTTATAGGCTTATCAGAACTAACTAAAAAGGAGCTATAATAATAAAATAAAAATTCAGTCCCTCTAGGTGGGAGATCTTAAACTAAAGGAGAATCAGAAGAACATGCTAGATCAAGATAGAAAAGGGAAGTTTGAGCCTAATTGGTTAGGACCATTTTTCATCATAGCTAGTTACAGTTCGGGAGCATATCAATTATCAAAATCTAAGGAGAACCCTTGTAGGAGCCTATCAAGAACTCACATCTCAAGAAGTTTTATACCTAGGCTTGAAGAGTATAAGTCCAAAATCCAAAAAAAATATAAAAAGTCCAAAAAATAAAGAGTATTAGTGGAAGATGTACTTTGATGGCTCCCATACACAACATGGATCTAGATCAAGAATTCTCTTCATTACCCCACAAGGTGATTGCATTCCTAAATAATTTTGGTTATCCTTTCCATGGACCAACAACATTGTCGAGTATGGAGCTCTTATAATGGGATTTAGAATTGTAGTAAAATAGAAAATATAGGAATTGAGGGTCTATGGAGATTCATAGTTGGTAATAAATCATGTCATTGATGATTATAAAACTAAGGATGACAAGCTCACACCTTACAAAAATATGGTAGAGAGTCTCAAGTATTTCTTCATTGACATAACATTTGAGAAAATACCAAATGTCAACAACCATGTAGCTGATGGTATGGAAACCATTGGGTCCTTGTTATAAATTTCACATACCATTCTTCAATGTGAATTCCTCATCAAGTAGCTTCTCATACTAGCATTCAAAGTACCTGAATTTGAATTTATATGCAAAAATTTTGGTCTCCATTCCCCCTAGTATCATGACATCCTCACCTACCTACAAAGAAGAATCCTCCCATCAAACATTACCCCACACCTTAAGAAAACATTTTTCAAGAAAGTATCTTGATCTGTTATCCTAGGTGATACCCTTGACCGTCGAAGTCTCCAAGGGAAAATATTATGATGTCTTAACCAAGAGGAAGCTTTGATTGTGTTGAAATAAGTGCATGAAGGCATCCGTGGATCAAATTTGAGTGGTATCACCTTAGCTATGAAATTGTTGAGGACATGGTATTAATAGCCTACCATGGAATGCAAGGCTCATTAGTATGTCAATAAATGTATGCAATGTCAACAACATGGGGACCTTATCCACACATCGGCTCAAGAACTCCAACCAATTGTTACACCTTGGCCTTTCTCATAGTGGGGACTCAACCTCATAGGAAAGATCACCGCTACCTCATATAATGGTCACAATTTTAACATTACAACCACTAAGTACTTTATGAAGTGGGTTGAAGCAATCCCTATGACCTACATCATGGGAAAAAATTCTCCAAATTCATCATGAACTATCTCATTTGTCCCTATGATGTTCCATAAGCCTTTATCTTAGACAATGGAACACATTTCAAAAATTAGGATGTCTATGAGTTATACCAATAGTTCAATATCCAAAAATTGTTCTCTACCCCTTACTATCCCCACAACAATGGTCAAGATGAGGCTTTGAACAAAAAAATCCTCCAAATTCTCAAGAAGATAATCAATGAAGCTGACCATGACTGACATCTAAAATTGAACACTGCCTTATGGGCATATAGAACCAACATCCACACATCTACAGGTGTCACACCCTTTTAGCTAATCTATGGAACTGAAGCAATCCTACCCATTGATGTCAGATTCCCATCACTAAGACTATCATAGAAAAATATAATTACTAATGAATAATATAGTATATCCTAATTGAATGATCTATAATTTCTTAATGAGCATCATATTGATGCATTGGCTAACTTATAGGCTTATCAAAACCATCTCAAAAGGAGCTATAATAAGAAAATCAAAATTTAATCTTTCCAGGTAGGAGATCTTGTACTGAAGAAGAATCAATAGAACATGCCAGATCAAGATAGCAACAGGAATTTTGAGCCGAATTGGTTAGGACCATTTATGGTCATGGCTAGTTATGTTTCAGGAGCATATTACTTGTTAACACCTAAAGGAGAACCCTTGCAAGAGCCTATAATAATTAATGAAGAGTACAGGATCACATTCAGTGGTACAAAACCTTAGCTAAGAATGTGTTGAGGATAGGGTCTTACTGACCTACCATGAAATGGGAGGCTCATCAATATGTAAATAAATATATATAGTGTCAAAAGAATGGGGACCTTATCCATGCACCTATTGGCAACACAAGGGAAAACAACTAAGAGAGGGGGGGGAGTGAATCAGTTGTCACAAAATTTCAAACTTATTAGATTTATTAACCCTATTCTTAGATCTAATTAATAACCCTAAAAGCATAAATCAAAAACACATCAAAGACACACATAACACCAAGATTTTTGTGTGGAAACCCTATTAGGGGAAAAAACCATGGTGGAGGTTTATCCACAAGTTTATACTTTGTTAAAAGTATAAGAATAATAAATGGAGAATGAACATGCATTCAGGAACACTACCTAGAACTCACTACTCAATTTAAACAAATTCTTACTACCCAAAGGGAGAATCACCGTCTTATAATAATATTCAGATTAAATCCGTTTGAAGATCTTCATCTAAGAAAGTAGCATATGCTAATGTCTTATTATAGTTTTGGTTAAGCACATGACAACTTCTTCACTCTTCTTCAATCTTCTTCACACTTTTCTCTACCTTCGAAATATTTAGAACATTATTCACACATATACACTTTCTCACTCGCACACTCTCTCATTCAAATGAAGAAACAATCAGTTATATATATATATGCAAACACTGAAAATTGGTCTAGGCCTATGAGTACCACTTTCAACATAATTTTCTATTGTCCATGGTCATGATTAAATAATGTTAATTATTTAATTATTTCCTAAGCACATCTTTCTTCTATTAATTAAATAACTTTAATTATTTAATTAATTCATTATGACCCTTGTTCATCTTTGATTAATTAAATAAATCATATTTTGCGTCGCTAATTAATTAATTCTCTTTCTGAATTAAATAATTTATTATTTAATTTACCTCTTCTTATATTTCGACTACAATTAAATATTCTTTTCAAATTATTTAATTATTCAATTAACCTTTTCAGTCAATTAAATTAATTATTATCTATTTAATTAAATCATTTCAATTTTTGAATGTTGAATTAAATTAACATTTAATTCGTAATTATTTCTTTTTGTCACATTCTTCTATCATCTTGTTAACTAATTATTCACTCACCATCTAACTCGAGATCTATTTAAATCCATCATTTATCTTTGGATTCGATGTCTAATCGTCTCTGCAAAAAGGACTGTCTATCAGAACCAGTCAATTAACTAGTTCTAACTCATATGCATGAACATATTTATTAATAAAATATCTGAATCTGAACATAAGTAGCAGTCACCACATTATCAATCTGAATCAAGATATGACTATGAACTACACAGACTGATGCAAGACAATGCATCTTAGTTATTATTAGGAGGGATAATCATCCGTAACTTCCCTTTGAGATACTCAAAATTATCCTTAGGAAATGGCTTGGTAAAGATGTCTGTAATTTGTTCCTTAGTAGACACATATTCCAATCCGACTTCCTTTCCACTCACCTTCTCTCTCAAAAAGTAAAACTTTATAGATATATGCTTGGTCTTTGAATGTAGCACTATATTCTTAGAAATGTTAATTTCACTTGAATTATCATAAAATATAGAAATAGGCTCACCATACATAATTCTGATATCTTTCAACATCTCCTTCATCCACAATACTTGAGTACAATTGTTAGCAGCAACAATGTATTATGCTTTTACAGTAGACAAAGAAATGGCATTCTTCTTTTTACTTAACCATGAAATCAACTTCTTTCCCAAGAAAAATGCACCACCACTGGTACTTTTCATGTCATTTACATCTCTTGCTCAATCAAAATTAGTAAAGGAACTCAAAGTAAGATCATCATCTTTAGAATACTACAGGCCAAAATCAATTGTTCCCTTCAAGTATCTGAAAATTCTTTTTATAGCAGTCACATGAGATTCCTTAGGATCAACTTGAAATCTTGCAACACTACATACAACATTCATGATATCAGGTCTAGTTTGAGTTAAATAAAAAAATCCACCAATGATTGATTTGTATCTAGTTTGATTTTCTTTCAAAGAATCATCATTTTTTGTCAACTTAATCTAGTCACTATGGGTGTACCGACTGGCTTTGAATCTTCTGTACCAAATTAATTTAGAAATTATTTCACATACTTGGACTGAGATATAAAGATCCCTTTATCTAAATGAGTAATTTGTAATCCCAAAAATAACTTCATCTCTCCAATCATTGACATCTCAAACTCATACTTCATCTCATCAGCAAACTTCATGCACAAACCATCATCTCCTCCAAAAATGATATCATGAACAAAGACTTCCACAATCAAATCTTTATCATCATCAATCTTGAAATATAAATTACTATCAGTAGTACCTTTGTTAAATCCAAGCTTCACCAAATACTTGTCCAATCTAGCATACCAAGCTCTAGGGGCTTGCTTGAGTCCATACAATGCTTCCTATAACCAACACACTATATCTCCCTGATCAATCAATTGAGAACCATCAGGTTGCTCAACATACACCTCTTCTTCCAATTCGCCATTTATAAAAGATGACTTGACATCCATCTAATAAACCTTGTAGTTTTTGTAAGCAACATAAGCAAGAATTAGTCTCACAACTTCAATTCTAGCAATAGGGGAAAAATTATCTTGAAAGTCAATTCCTTCCATCTAAGAATATCCTTTACGTATACCAATCTTGCTTTGTTTATGATAACTTCACCTTTCTCATTCAATTTTTTTCTAAAGACCCATTTAGTTCCAATTATATTTTTGTCCTTAGCTCTACGAACAAGAATCCATGTATTATTCTTCTCAATTTTCTACAGTTCTTCTTTCATTGCTTCAATCCAATTTTCATCTTTGCATGCTTCATTTACATTACTTGGCTCAGTCTTTGATATCAAACAATATTCTTTTATAGTTATTCTCCTATTCTGTACACCTTTGTTCTTATCACCTATAATCTGATTTTCTAAATGATTTAATCTCACATACCTTGGAGTCTTAGGTTGTTCTTGAACTTCGGGCTCTTGCGATCTCTCTTCTATACTCTCACTAGTATCTCCTTCCTCTTGATCTTCTTGATTCACAGGAATGATTTGAACTTGATTTGAAGGCTGACTTTTGTTTGAACTATCATTCTAATCATCAAAATCATATCCACGAGTTTTGGATGGTTAGAAATGTCTTCATCAACCTTAAAATTTGCACTTTCAACCATTTTCTTTAATATCTTTTTGTAGCACCGGTAGGCCTTGCTCTTAGTAGAATAACCAAGAAATATTCCTTCATCACTCCTAGCATCAAACTTTCGTATATCTTTGTCTCTTTTGATATAACATTTACTCCAAAGATTTTGAAATATCAAACAATAGTCTTATGACCAAACCATAGCTCAAAAGAGGTCTTACAAGTATCACCTTTGATTTGTACCCAAATGAGGATATAAATAGAAGTAGTCACAGCTTCTCTCCAATAGATATGAGGAACATTTCCTTCCAGCATCATAGTTCTAGCAGCATCTTGAATTATCATGTTCTTCCTTTCTACAACTCGATTTTGTTGAGGGGTCCGTGGTCTAGATAATTGTCTCTTTATCCCATGCACTTCACATAAAGAATTAAACTCATCGGGAGTGAATTCACCACCTCTATATAATCTTAAACATTTAATCTTATAACCTATCTCTATCTCAACCATAGCCTTGAAAATCTTGAACTTCTCTAGAGCTTCAGATTTCTCCCTTAAGAAAGTAACCCTCATCATCCTAGAATAATCAACAATAAGCAACATGAAATACCTGTAACCTTGAAAACTTTTGATTCTAGCAGGATCACACAAGTTAGTATGCATAAGCTCCAGCAATTCATTTGAATAATTTTGTTTACAAAGAAAATAAATTCTAGTTTGCTTTCCTAACTTTCATTCCTTGCATATGGCATTAGAGGGTTTCACCAACAAAGGAAGATATCTCGCTACCTAAATGGAACTTATTTTGATAATATTGTCAAATTTTACATGACACATTCTCCTATGCCACAACCAACTTGCATCAACTTGAGCAATCAAACAACTTTTACCAGCAACATTCAGATACAAATTTTTACCTTTTAGTTTTGTACTTGAAGCAATCACATTCCTAGAACTTCCCAATATTCTACACTTTCCATCCTTGAATTGAAGATTGTATTTTTTACCAACCATCTATCTGACACTTAAAATATTATGCTTTAAACCTTCCACATAAAGAACATCATCAATATTATTCTTACCATCAAAAGAAATACATCCTCTAACATAGACTATACCACCATTGTTATCACCAAATCTTACAACACCACCATCACACTTTTCCAGGCTCACAAATTTTATTTTATCACTTTTCATATGATGTGAACATCCAATGTCAATTACCCATTTTAAATATTTCATATTTCCCTTTCAGACTCTATAGCTTAGCAATATTCACATTAGCATCACCTTCATACAAAGTTTCCAATTTTTTCTAGATCTCATAAGATGTCTTCAGATCCATAACATTTGTCATCTCACAATCAGTTAAAGCACTTAGCAATGCTTCCTTAGCCTTGATATTGTATTCAACATCCCTAATCTCAACAGTAGTAGTAGGACCATTTTGAGGAATAACATACCTAGTACTTGTAATGTTCTAGTAAGATTCACCAATGCATCTCATATGACACTCCATTGGAGTCTTCCATAGAGAATAGTTTATTCCATCAAATCTTGGACTATCCTTCTTATATGTCACCATCCCAAATCACACCAAGCTATTAAAATTCTTCCAAGGAACGTGCTTTGATACCAATTGCTAGCAACACAAGGGCAAAAAAATAAGAGGGGGGTGAATCAGTTGTCACATAATTTCAAAATTATTAACTTTATTAACCCCTATTCTTAGATCTCATTAATAACCATGAAAGATTAAATTAACAACACATTAGAGACACACATAACACCAAGGATTTTTCATGGAAACCATGTTAGGGAAAAAAAGCAGTGGAGGTTAATCCACAAGTTTATACTCTGTTAAAATTATAAGAAGAATAAATGGGGAATGCACATGCATTCAGGCACAATGCCTAGAGCTCAATAATCAATTACAAAAAGGCTTACTGGCCAAAGGAAGACTCGGTGTCTTATAGTAATATTCAGATTAAATCCATCTAAAGATCTTGAACTGAGAAAGTAGCATTTGCTAATGCCTGATTACAGTTTCAGTTAAGCACACAAACACTTCTTCACTCTTCTTCACTCTTCTTCACACTCTTCTCTGCCTTCAAAATATTTAGAACATTATTCACACATATACACTTGGTCACTCGCACACTCTCTCATTCAAATGAAGAAACAATCACTTATATATATCAACAACAAAGAATTACATCGCTACGAGTCAACTTCAACAAAATAATAAGATGAATACAGACTATCAGCCAAAAAAAATAACTATTATTAATGTGAATCTACCAAGGTTGGCTACAACATAGTGGATACCCAAAAAACTGTCATTGAAGACAAAACACCTTCAAATATTTTTATTCAAAGATCCACAATGTGCTACAATCAGCCTCTCAACAATGGACATGAAAAAATTGAACACACAAGAGAAAATCATTGATTGCGATCAAAACGATCAATGTGGATGCACAACACAAATAGAGCATGATCTAGAAACATAAATTAACACCACAGAAGCATACACAAAAACTCAGATTGCCAAAATTGCATTATCTTCTTCCAGGAATACCAACTTCAGTAATAGAATAACTTTCAGAACACAAAAACTCATAACTTCCTCAAATATTCATGCACACCTCTGAAATTTTTTGTGGATAAACTATATAGACTTGAAAACAAACCCTTTGATCCAAAACTTCTCACCATCAACATACTAAACTTACCATCATATTGATTTTCACTGCTTCATAGACAACCTATAACTTATTTTATTATAATTTTCTCAATATCCTCAACATATACAGTCTTAAAGACATTAATGATAATAGTGTTGAAATCAATGAAAACCACATATCAACAACATAACCACAAAATATAACAATACCAACTCAAGAACTCCAACCAATTTTTACACCTTGGCCTTTCTCATAGTGGGGACTTGACCTCATAGGAAAGACCACCCCTGCCTCATCTAATGGTATCAAGTTTATCATTAGAGCCACTAAGTACTTTACGAAGTGATTTGAATAAATCCCTATGACCTACATCATGGGAAAAAAAATCTTCAAATTCATCTTGAACTATCTCATTTGTCACTGCGATGGTCCACAAGCCCTTATCTCAGACAATGGAACACCTTTCAAAAATCAAGATGTTTGTGATTTATGCCATCAGTTAAATATCCAACACCAATTCTCCACCCCTTACTATCCCCAGGAAATGATCAAGATGAGGCTTTGAACAAAACCATCCTCAAAATTCTCAAGAAGACAATCAAGAAGTTGGTTATGATTGGAGTCTACAATTGAAGCTCACCTTATGAGCCTATAAACCTAGTGTCCACACGCCTACAGGTTCCACACCCTTTTCCCTGCTCTATGGAAATAAAGCTATCCTACTCATTGAGGTCAAGCTCTCATTACTAAGAGTGTCACTTCAAAATCTAGTTGCTGATGAAGAGTACAAGGTAAGAGGATATCTTGGTTGAATGAGCTAGAATTAGTGGATGAGAATTGTCTCGATGTTGTGAATTACTTACGAGGTTATCAGAACTGACTCAAAAGGAGCTGTAAAAAGAAATTAAAAAGTTTTACCTTCCAGGTGGGAGATCTTGTATTGAAGGAGAATCAAAAGAGCATGCCAGATCAAGATAGAAAAGGGAATTTTGAGTCTAATTGGGTAGGACTATTTGTCATCACAATTAGTTATGGTTCAAGAGCATTGATGAGCCCAATTTTTGGCACATCTAGATCATACTTTAACAAAAACTTTTATGCTTTTTCATTATGCTAAAACAAAAATTTGGTGCTAATTATGGGATAAAACAAAATATTTTTATGCTTAATATAATAAGTATATTACACTAAGTCTTCCATGGTTATTACTTCAAATGTTTTATTAGTTTGATGAATGCCTTAGTGAACCTTGTTTGATGAAAAACCTCCTACAATCTCTACTGTTGAACTTCCTCTAACCACACCTGGAATAATGTTTGATTTAGATTAATGCTTGAATAGATGTATAAATAAAATGACGAACCATCTTAAATGTTGAATGTGTTGAGCTAACTTTCTACCTCAGGATTAGCTGGCATTATATTTTGTAGGTACCACGATTGGAGGAAGGAATTCAATTCCCACTCGCGGGTAAAAGACCGAATCAATGAAGACTGGTTCAGCTGCTAAAGAATAGGGAGTTAGTTTCAACTCATTTTCCATACAAGAGGAGTGTTTCAGAAATGTAGCTCAGGCATCTTGATTGTGCACAAATCTAGGATGATGGCACTTTAAGACTGACAAACTGATTTGACTCAGTTCTTTCATTTCTATCCACCGCTTTGCTAAGTTAGTTGAATGTAATAAAGACCTATCGATTTATAATGGAAGGTTAGTTAGTCGTTAGATTTAGTTTTCAATAAATATCCCATTCTCCTTTAGAGAATGGTTTGGAAGATTGTTGTGTAAACACATTTTCAGTTTCATAAATATAGTCCAGAGAGATTGCGTGCTATGTATTTTTTACCTTCTATCAATAAATTTTATGAAGTTTTTCGCCTAATCTATTGTCTACTTTTGGAATTTCCTAAGGGGGCCCACTTGGGGAATTAACTATACTTTCATTTTGTAAGTTAGGATAGCTGCAGTTTCTTTCATAAAAGTTAATGTGTCTATTCCTGCAACCACTAGATACAGAGTAGTTTTATCTTTCAGTTTCCATTTCCAAAGCAAGTTATTCAATAAAGTAATTCTAGTAATTAGAATTCCAGTATAGAGCATCTTAGGAAATCATGCATGTCTGGGAAAGGTGATTAGTGCATATATTTTTCTGACCCATTTCAAGTTCACGTCCTCAGGTTGATAATAAAATTAGGTTCTTTAGTAGATTATGGTTGTTGGTTGTGATGTTCAACCCCTAAGTAAAGGAATTCATGTTCCTAGTTATTAAGTTGATTAAATAACACTACAAGCATATTAGTTGTCAACACATGAAGGAGAACTATTATAGGATCCTATCAATAGCTCGCATATCAATAGTTTTTATTCCTAGGCTTGAAGGGTATAGGTCCAAAAATTAAAAAAAAGCAAAACAAGAAAAAAATTCAAAAAGTAACAAAAAGGATTGAGAATAGTAAAGAAAAAAATTATCCTCTAGTGAAAACCACTTCGATGGCACTTTAGGTAAGTACCTTGGTGAAAACCTGTAAAAACAAGTACCTTGCATAAATAAGCATTATCCATCCATCACTGGCTCTTCGGATTATCCTGCTTGACCATCCATCACATTCATCCTTCATCCTATTATCATATTTATTTGATCACCCATCTGTGTCTATATCATAGTTGAATATTGCATAAGTATCATATTCCACTTTAGTACTACTTGGCACATTCCTAAGGCCAATTTTTCCTACCTATATTGAGATAGTCTATTGCACAACATTGGGGGCATTGGTATGTACTTGAATCAAATTGAGTTCTTGTATATCTTAATTTTATTCTCGAAATCTCTCAAAAAGTCATAAAACATTTGAAAATCATGGGTGTTGCCACAATAATGGGTTACAGTTTTTGGGACATCCTGATTTTTGCTTAAATCACATATTTTTAGAAAATATAATGATTTAAGCCTTAAAAGGGTTCCATTTTAAGGGTTTTAATTGAAGAGGGTTTGATCAAATCCACTTATATCAAACCCCCTTGGATTGAAAGCTGCTAGTTTTAAACCATACCTATAATGGAGTCTCCTCTACACCTATCAAAACGCTGATAAAAACCCACTTTTGATTTACCTTTTAGGGGATCAAATTAATTTATTTAATTTTTTTTTTTGTAAACATGTAGTCCTTATTATAAGCTTCCCAAAAAATATAATTTTAAATATATTTAATTTTATTATTATATATATATTATTTTCTTGTTAATGTAGGTTTTTCAATAAACATCGAGGTCTTTATTTCACACATATGGAAAAATAGGAAAATAGAGAAAAAATTTCTTAAAAATGCATGTACACTAGCTATTTATGTCCTTTTTCCAACAAAAAAACTAATAAGTTAATTCAAATGAATACAAAAAATGTTATGCAACTGAAAGTATAATATATCCAAATTATAATTACTCTAAATTAGAAAATTAATTAAAAAATATATATGCAAAAAATATTTATGAAAAAATATCCATCCACTAGATAATGGTGTGAAAAAATTGTATTTAAAACATTAGAATTCTCTACTTTCTATAAATAAAATTATGTAGTTGAAAGTAAGCATTAGTATTAGAAAATGATGTTTAGTAAAAAAAATAAGTTAATAAAAACTACATAACATAATTCACAATTTATTTTTTAATTTAAAAAAAAATATAATTAGATTCTCAACACAAAATGTCACAAATCACTATTTTTCTTCATCATCCAATTCTTAATGGTTTAGCTTCTATAGGCGTATAGAAGTGAAGATCTGGTGAAAAATGTTGATTTCAATGTCAAGTTTGGCCAAAAAGTGTAACCCATTATTGTGGGATCAACCTCATCAAAATCAAGAAACACTTGCAAAATCATCAAAATATCCAAAAACACCAGAAATATTGTATAGCCAAAAATCTAAAGAACCATCTAAAAAGTTGTTTAGTAAAAACTCTAAAACATCCATAAGATCATCAAAATCCCTAAACATGTCAAAAATTCAACAAATCAAAAAAATGGTTGTCAAACTATGTCATCTTTGTGTGTTTTATGTAGGCAAGGCCATTATCAATGAGACACTGAGATTCATTAGGTTATTCCTTTAGGAGTCAATCACAATAAACTATTAATCCATCAATGTTCATATCTCATCAAAAATTGGTTACTAGTTAGAGTTAGTCAATCTACGTCATCTCTGCATGTATAATGTAGGCAAGGCCATCATTGACAAGCCCTTGAGACATTAGGTAAGTTTCCACTTAGGTCTTGGTCTTGGTCTAATCTTAGAAAAACCAAAAAATAATTGAAAAACTTGGAAACTCAAAACATTGGAAAATATTCAAAAATCCTAAACAACCTCAAACAACTTGAAAACCTAAACACTCACATACACCAAAAAAGATCAAGAACATCCTCAAAACATTGCAAAAGCATAAAAAACATTGAAATATTCCAAAAATTTCCAAAATCACCCATCCCATTTCGCTTTCACCCACAATAAAATTTCATCCATAATAAATCAATCATTATCATCAACCTTTGGTGAAACAAATAGAAGTAGGTACAAAATTACTACAAATAAAACCTAAATGTGAAAAACCAAACTCTTGATCATTATCAAACATGTCAATCAAACCTTATATGAATGACCTTTCAAAAAAAATTCAACCTATCAGTATCCACTAACATTTCCTAGGATACATCTTTACTACAATGGATATCATCATTGGTAATCATTTTGGATAATTATCCTCTAAACAACACCTTTTCGAAAGAGATATGAATGACATTGAAGTTTTGTTAATTTTAATCTTTTCTTACAACTTATCTTATCAACTAATTCAAAGGACCTCTCGATGATGTTCATTTAAAATAATTTAGAGAGAAAGAAATGGGGCATTGATCATTATCTGTCAGTTTTTGTGCATGTTGGATGTTCTTGTGATATAACCTTGGTAAATAGTTTCTTTGTTATGTGTATGGAGGTTGTTTTGAATAAATTATTGACTATTTCATATGATTTGGTCTGAAATGTTCTAAAATTCTAAACTACATTCCAATGAGGTTTCTATATGTCAGGTGTGAGCAAGGATACTCCTATCTATTTTAGAGTCAAAGTCCATCTTATTAGATACAACACCATCTTGGGTATCGATACCTTGATGCATTGTGTCTATGTGTTATATCAAAAATAAGGAATGAAATCAGGAAGTATCCCAATCCCTGAAATAATAAAATCATCTTTCTTATCACCATAACCAATAAAGTATCAAATAATCAATATTTTTGGGCTTCTAAATCAATCTAAAAAATAATGGTTAATCAATATCAATCTCACTCTGCTATTATATCATTATATCCATACTATCTTCTGATTCTTCTATCTTTACCAATAGTTTTATCAAAGTATTGAATATGTGTGATATATCAGAATATACATGAGGCTACCCTTGGCTAATAACTGTCTATACATCATAATTTTTTATCTTCCTAAAGAAGTATCTTTCATCCTCTTTGAGCTGAACTGATCTTATATCCTTGTTACGATTTTAACCTAAACATCAAACTTTTCATTTGATCTCTAAAGGGGGCAGTATATCGGCATCCATTACTTGCACTAGGGCATAGTGATTCATCCAAAAAAATAAAGAATTTTTAAGTTTTTTTTTTTGGGAGTAACATTGATTGGAAAGTGTCAGTCTTTGAACCAATGTACCATGTATCTCACTTCAAATATGGGAAAAATGTAGACACTTAAAATAATCTTGATTAATATTACACAGCTTAATTTGATTATTAACACCATTTTCATCAATTCACCTCTTTTCAACTGTTTAATTGAAAAAATCGTAATTGTTTAATTAAATTCATAACTTTCATCTATTAATAAGATAATCAATTTTATCAAGTTAATTCATCCCCTTTCATACTAATTTTCATTTAATTTAATTAGGTAATGTGGATTATTTAATTAAATTTCTTATGTATTCTCATTTAATTAAATAATCTTAATTATTTAGTTGAATGCCATTAATTTTCCCCTTTTATTAAATAGTTTAATTATTTAATAAAATTCCTAATTTCATCCATCTTGCACAATTAAGTAATTTATTAAATTACGAAATTAAATCTAATTTCTCTCATCCTCCCACTTGCAAGGGAATATTCCCATGGAATGTTCCTTTGTAACCAACTCTCTCCAGTGGGAAATGTCTTGTAATAATTTCCTAATTTTTAGGAAGTGTGCTTCAAATTAATGAGATGCATTGATCAAAATCATTGATCCTTGTCAACTTGCATTCTCATCCATTGATGGGAATCCTTCATCTATGCCATCTCCTCTCATGGATTTTCATCTATTGATTGATCAAATCAATCCTGGACATTGATTCAACTATTTCTCCTATAAATATTCATCATTTCTATCAGAAAAGGATCCAGTTTCATTTAGAGTAACTCGACTATAATAAATTTTAGAGCATTGTCTATTAAATTTTTCGCATTTAGTATCCATTTTTGCTTAGCTTTGCATCCATTTTATCTTATCTTTCATCCATTTTCGTCAATGGAATTCATTTGAAAGCTTTTTTAAACTAAGGGGTTGGGAAAGGGATGACATTATATCAATGCAAAAACAATCTGCCAATGGGATGAGGTTTGAAGAATTAGATTAGTTTCCATTATGCATTTCTAGTTAGTTTCTTGTATAATGGCTTCTTTCTTTGATGTTTTCAAGAATTTCATTGAGAGCTTGACTTAACTAGTTAAATATTGGTTTATTTCATGTGGATCTAGAAGATTTAGCTTAGGTTATTTTCATGCTCACATTATGTACCCCTATGAAAATACTTTCTTCTAGTTACCAAAGTATCCACTTGCACAAGGCAAAGGTACAGATTCATTCTTTTCTTCACTTTATTCCTTATTTTTCTATATATTGTTCATTTCCTTTTATTTTTTTCAATATTCTATTGAAGAGAAGAAGGTATTAGATTATTTCCCTTACAAAACCTTACAATGTGTCTTGGTTTATTATAGTTGTAGCAGGTGATACTAGGTTATAAAGAATACTTATTTTCACATTAGATATACAATCACCAACCCTATGACCAAATTTTTTGCACTTTTCGTAGTAATGATTAAAGGATTAAGAATTCATAGCATTATCCGTATTATCAAAACTATTCATCACTTTACTTTCTCTTTCATTAGCCTTATTACCAATCTTATTGAAAACATAGCACTAACCATGAAATGATTGAGATTATGTACCATTGTACCTTTGAGTCCTAAATGAATTCTAACTCATGTTTAGCCTTATGTCCAAAATTATTGCAATAATATCAATAAACTTTAAAATTTTGATAAAACCTGGTAGGGGAATGTTCTCCAGTTGGTGGAGGACCTCTAAAACCTTTTTGTATCCAAACCATAATGAATCCACTTCATTTCTTTCTATATTGATATTTCTCTTTGCATATCTAGAGTGTGTCTCCTTAGGTTCTTCAATGCATGATTTATTCTCCCTTGTTTCAGACACTCCTTCTTTGAAGTAATAATAAAAGTTTATAGATGCACTTGATATAGGACTTTTCCCTTTCTCAAAACCAACACCGGTTTTTTCTTTTGATGGCTTTTGAGAGTTAATCAACTCGTCAAGAATTTCAAAAACTTCTTTCAATTTTAAAATTTTGTCAATTTATTCTTTTTCTTTTTCCAATTATTTTCTCAGAGTGAGAATCTCTTCATCAAGCTTTGAACCTTTTATTTCTTTATTATAATTGAGCTTGGTATTCAATAAATCCTCATTCCTCTTTCCTTGTTCAACTTTAATTCTAAAATTAGAGATTGAATCTTCTATCTCCTTGAGTTTATTATCACATCCTTTACCTCCTTCCATTTGAGTTTTCAATTTTCCAATTTCTTCTTTTGATTATCTATCTTGTGCCTTCAATTTGACAATTGTCTCCTTTGATTTTTTAACCATGCACTCATATTTTTTATTTATTTATCATTCTTGATCTAGATATTCAAGAGTAGACTAGATTTATCCTTCAAAATTTACTTCACAATCATTTGGATTGATTTCCCAACCTTCAAGTTCCATTGATTAGATATTTGATTCTAGAGAGAACATATAATTGATCATTACTTCAAATCTAATGTGTTGAGTTGTACGATCTACCTTAGTTGTTAGGATTCTTAGAGGCACTTGGCTCTAATACCAATTTTTGAACACATTAAAATGCTGAGAGGGGGGTGAAACAACATATACTAAAAAAAATCCATTTGTACATTAAAAATCAAATCACTTTAACTAAAAGAGGAACAAAAATTAAAGCATGCACCATGTAAAGACACCAAGATTTTTTATGTGGAAAACCCAATGAGGGAAAAATCACGATGAGAGTTAACTCACAATATATATGAAGATCACTTCTTACAAAAATTAAAATATTGTTTAAGGTTCGTTTCCTATGGACTCGTAAGCTAAGGCACACAACTTTAGGGAAAGATACAAGGACCTATACTAAAAGGCTCACTTCCTAATAGTAGGATACATAAAAAAATACAATATTTCAAAACATGAATGTGATTAGCTATAAAAGAAGAATCTAACATACATTGATGTTGCAATCCCTTTTCATAGATTTCATATTAAAAATATTGCATTCTCTCTATAAATTATAGTCACAAATGATTTGTTTCTTCTATAACTATCTTCCACAACAACATAAAACCCCAAATAGGTCAGGTCGAAGATTACGTATAAAATGAAACATGTGATACTACATAGGTTGGTTTCACACATACCATGAAGAAAAATAAGTTGTGGATCTCTCTCAAGGAATAAATGGACCCCAAAACATCATAACACATTCTCTAAAGGAAACTAGGTTGTCGACCCAAACAAAATTAACACCACCAAAACTACAAACTACTCATCTTCACACCATTTGGGAGAGACCAAATACATCATGTGGAAAAAAATGTGAATAATCTAGGTTATTAATAGCATCCTTACAACCTTCTTTTGAAGTATCAGATCATAATATGTTGGTGCAAATGAAGAAGCCCACTGAACATACAAGAACACAACATCCCACACTAACTATGACACATCGACACTTAGGATATTGCATTGTGGCTCACCAAAACATATAAAATACATATGAATGAATCCATACACAACACTAAACATATCCATAATTCCACTACCATATATATCATTTTGATGGAATTTGGAGTGATCTAGAGAACATTTGAGACACTTAATTTTGTTATTCTACAACCTAGAGAACTATTAATTCCAACTCTTGTTATAGAAATGTTTATGATATAAAATTCCAGGAATAACCTGTTTGCTAACCTCCAAACATAGCTCTAAAACCATACAACCAAATCATGCAATTCAACAAAGTATGGACCAAAATACATAGTCATTGACTTAGGAAAATACATGGTCTATGCCTTAGAAAACTTTACCCAATTGCACAAGTATGAGCCCATACTCAATATTCATTCATCTCTATCGTTGAGGATGTAGACGTCATTATTATGAAGATATCATACTTTCAAATTTTCATAATTCTATGGATACATTTGCTAGGTTTTTTCTATACTAACTTACCTCAAACATCTGTTGAACCCAAGTCTTCATCCATGTCAAACCATCTCTCTGAAATGTTGGTCTCACACCATAAATTGATTACAAAATAAATATGACACTATCATCAAGTTGACATCAACAAGGAAAACATATATTTTTAGACATTAAGTTGACATCAATGACAACACATATTTCCAACAATTAGATGAAACTTCACTTGTAGTGAAAGAAGAATGAGGGAAAGAAATTTTTTTCACTACTCTATGCTTTCATTGCTCCTTTTCGGATGCCTCTAGAAGCTCTTGTAAGGTGGCTATGAAAAATACATTTGATTTCTCCTATGAAGATGCCACTATAACCACTTTTATATATGATGTGTGGAAGCTCTCAAACTTTAAGGTGGTAGCTTTCATCTTACTTGATTTTAGTTCTTAGGTAAACTAAATTTCCTTATAAATTTTCCTTCAAAATTGATATGGCTGTGATACCAATTGTTAAAATTGGAGAGCTCTCATGTATATTCTTCTTCTTACAAATAGATATATCAAAAGCTCTTTAAATATTTATCATTCTATGAGATATGTGTCTCTTCCATGACAAATGAATTTATATAACAAATATATTAAAGAGTGTGATAAAATATAGTTTATATTTTTAACACTTATACATCCACATATAAATAGAGTTATATTTCATATTATTCTCATAGAGCATACCACATTACTCTAATTTATCAAACCATGGTACAACCATGTAGTAGAACACATTAATACATATCAGCAACCAAAACAAATGGTGGTATTATATGTGTTGTATCACATTGCTACACATTTATCACCCCTAAGTGGAACCATAAGGTGTTACCACTTTAAGTAATGTATTATAGTAATAATTTTTAAACAATAATTTTTTATAACCATTCCTCTTTGTCTCTCATTTTCATAGACAATTATATTGAATTATAGTCATACTTATTTTTAATATTTGATAGAATATTTTTATTATACATATTTATCCATTTTATAAGTCCCTATGCAACTCTCATGCCAAGAAGAAAAAAATATGAAGAATTTAGGAATGTTCCTTTACTTCACATGGACCATATATCATATTAAAATATATGAATGTACTTCATTTTCATGCTCTTTCAGAATTTTCATATACTTTAAAATATATGTTCATGATAAATTCACAAAGTTCCATTAAAATGGAAGAAAAATTTAAAGATAGAATTTGTATACTCATGCTAATTTTAAGTTAGTTTAAGTTAATTTTGGAGTGAATTAATACAATTATATAGGAAAAAGTTCAAAGTCTTATACTAAATTTGGTTCACTTCTTGATCCTTATCCCTCTCTATTTACTCCTACTCAAACATATTTTATAACCTATGTGCAAACACCTAAAAATGTCTAACAAATTCTTCTAAATTCAGCATTTCCCATCATTCACTTGTCACCCCATCATCACTAATAGTTAAATAATTTCTAATTATTTGATTAAGCTAACTTGTTTTCCCACTTTAATTAAATAATTTTAAATTATTTAGCTATTTCACCATTTTCACTCACAAACTTTAATTAAATAATTTATAATTATTTATTAACTATAATTTTTCCAATCCACTTAATTTAAATATTTTTTATTATTTAATTAATTTCCAATTATTCTTCTATCCGCATAATTATTAATTAAATACTTTTTAATTATCTAATTAATATCGTACATTCTCCTCATCCATATAATTATATAGTTTTAATTATTTAACTACCTTATTATTGCTTCAAAATTAAATAAACTAATTTATTTAGTTTACACATTCCACCAAAAATAAATAAAATTATTATTTTATTTATTTCCTAAATATATAATTTCTATCTTTATTCCTCTAACTCTAAATTTAGTGAGGTCATTGATAAATTTAAAGAGATAACTAAAAATAGGTCACATTTCACTCTCTCACTTCCACATCATCTACCCATGTAGGTTCATGCATGTTCACATGATCTCTGAACAATCCTCGTTCACTGATATCATCTCACATCCTACACCGTTGATCTGATATCCCTGAAAGATATACCTCATTATTTAGCCATTAAATCCCTCCTTGAATTTGTATGTAAACTATACTCATCTTTACAATGCTTTTGCCAACAAGGTTATGCTAGGTATTGAGAATTACACACACTATTCAAATAGCATAATTTTACATCTTACAATGGATTAAAGTTGGCCATTTTTTTATGGATGTAAAGTAGATTAGTTAATTGGTTTTAAATTTGTTTTGATTGTGCACATGCTTCATTGCAATTAGACCTTTTTTACCATTGAATTGGTTTTTTATTATTGCTATCATTTCTTATATTATTTGAAATTCAATTTCATTGATTAATCCATTCACACCTATTTTAGCACATTTCTCCTAATTACTTGTTTGGACTTCCATATACTTATTCATAGTCTTGTCGTTTCTATTTTTCCTCTTGGATTAATTCTTTGGAGTTCAATTATGATATTGAGGGTTTTGAGATTGACCCTAGATTCTATTTTTTATAATTCAAATTCCTTGTTTCTTACCCCTTTTCACTAGCTATCATGAGTTGACTTGTGCACATTTGAATGGCTTCTTATGTCAACATATTTAAAGAAATTTAATGTGCAATTTATTCATATGATCAAACAAGGTGAAAATCATTAAAGAGGCATTTCAAATTCGTATCTTAAAATGAGTTGATCACATTAAATTTGCATGTTGGTCTTTCACATGGTTGAGATTGTTATCTTTGAATAGTTCTTTAAGGCCATAAATTTAGTGTATCAAGGGGTTTACATAGGATAGCTTAGATTGAAAAAACATAACTTATCCAAAACTATTTTTATATATTACTGATCTTATGCACATTTGAGTATTAGAGATTACAATAAAGCAAGTTGGAAAATTCTACTATATACCAAATTAGATCTTTAGTTCTATTAATAGATTTTTCATAACATCAATATTATTTTTATTATTATTCTTAAAACTAAATAATATCCCTTTCCACTTAATTTTTAAAAATATTTTAATTTATCATTTCTGAATTCTAATTAATTAAAAAAATAAATTATAAATATATTACCATAAGTTAATCAATATGAAAAACTCATAAGAACATCCAAATTAAAGAACATAAATTATAAAAAGTTCAAACAAAACAAAAACAAACTTCTAATTAATTAAAAAATTGAATACAATGGTACATTGCTGTGTACTATATTTATTCAAATCTTCTGATTTAAATTTCAGTTTGAATATGCAAATATTTTTGCAACGCAGAAAATAAAAAATAACTTCCACGAAACTTTTTAAAATAACTAGTGTTGCTATAAATTACATGGTATTGTATTCCATTTCATCAATCTTCATATACGAACCGATATTTAGTTGAAAGGTAGAGATTTTCTGCTGCATTTGATTTAGCAAAGCCTCTCAGCATTTAATATGGCGATTTGATGAAAATGAAAATAAATATACTGCTTGTTGTGCTCTTGTTTATGTTTATGGTCCATGTCTCCGCTCTATATAATCCTCCACCTCCTCCCAAAAATGATAATCTGTTTACAGGTATGGAGCAGTTAGCTGAAGGTGTGAGCTACAAGGACTATGGTCTAGAAAAAAGATGCCCACCCCCACCAACACCCCACAAGAAGGTTGTTTTCTCAGGTATGGAGTAGTTGGCTGGTGGTGCGAGCTGCAAGGGCAATGGTAAAGACCCACGCTGCTCACCACCACACCCCAAGAAGGGTGGTTTGTAAGGTATGGAGTAGTTGGCTGGTGGTGCGATCTGCAATGGCAATGGCCCAGATAAAAGATGTCCACCACCACCCCCAAAAAGATTTTTTTCTCAGGATAATTAGCTGGTGGTCCGAGCTGCAAGGGCAATGGTAAAGACCCACGCTGCTCACCACCACCCCCCAAGAAGGGTGGTTTGTCAGGTATGGAGCAGTTGGCTGGTGGTGTGAGATGCAATGGCAATGGCCCAGATAAAAGATGTCCACCACCACCCCCAAAGAAGGTTGTTTTCTCAGGACAGTTAGCTGGTGGTTCGAGCTACAAGGACAATGGTAAAGACCCACGCTGCTCACCACCACCCCCTAAGAAGGGTGGTTTGTCAGGTATGGAGCAGTTGGCTGGTGGTGCGAGCTGCAATGGCAATGGCCCAAACAAAAGATGTCCACCAACACCCCCAAAGAAGGTTGTTGTCTCAGGACAATTAGCTGGTGGTCCGAGCTGTAAGGGCAATGGTAAAAACGCACGCTGCTCACCACCACCCCCCAAGAAGGGTGGTTTGTTAGGTATGGAGTAGTTAGGTCATTGTCCGAAGTGCGGTGGTAATGGTCCAGACCCCCAAGTGGCTGCTGCCCACTACACCCCAAGAAGGTTGTTTTCTCAGGACAGAAGTGGGCATATGGGCGGTTCGCTCATCGTGTCAAAGAGCCTACTTCCGAGTCTCAGCCTGTGGAAAGCTACTAAAACCCATATTCATCTTTCTTTCATAATCTGTAGTCAGTAGGCACACTACAGAAATAAAACCTCTTCTTTCTACAGTTCCTTGCGTCCCTTTTCCACAAATGTTTAATTGCACTGATCTTTGTTGTAAGCAGTAATAGTGAGTAAAACTGCAACAACCT
Source organism: Sequoiadendron giganteum (assembly GCA_007115665.2). Lineage (NCBI taxonomy): Eukaryota > Viridiplantae > Streptophyta > Pinopsida > Cupressales > Cupressaceae > Sequoiadendron > Sequoiadendron giganteum. The sequence continues at coordinate 446,222,991 of CM021102.1, forward strand.
GTTGGCATGGCTTTATTCTTGAAACCAAAGTAATTCACTTTGAAAGGAAAGCTGGTTGATCAGCCAATTCCAGATTTGTTAAAATTGATTTATGTAGAAGTTTTAAATATATAAGGACAGATATTTCAAATAAGAATCTTGAAGAAGATAAAATTATTGTTAAAAAAACTTAAAAAACATTTTGTAGATGTAGTCTCAATCTTGCATCCACAAAAATGACCTAGGGCATGCAAACAATAAAATCAAATAGGTAGTATAATGCATACAAATAGTTTCATGCATAAGCAAAATTTGAGTACATTATTTGGATGATTACACAAGAATGTGTATATTTATAGATAAGATGGAAGATAGATATATATGAATATGTGTAATTGGATAGGAAACAACATTAGAAAATTAGGGAAGCTCTAAAGGCCACTGTTGAACACAATCACATAATTGTTAAGAATAACTCTATTTCCCTAAGAGCTTTGGTGGAAAAAACGGACATCACTCAGTCGGGACTCCTAATTGTGGATCTAGATGCTGAGAAGAACAAAAAAAAAGTTTGGGATTTGGTCCCTTCAAAGAGAACTAGGGCCAACATGAAGAAAAGATAGGATGTTGTTCCTTTAGAGTCCCAAGATCTTAGGATGGTGATCCAGGATATGGACATCCTCGAAATGAAAGTGGCTGAGACCTTGAAGTCTTTGGGTTAGTCTTGGTTTTTTTTTCATTGGTTTTTTCTTGTCCTTTTAATAGTTTTTTGCTGCTAGCTGCTAATTTTTTGTGTTTATCTTTTAGTTGCAGTCTTTCTTGTTTCAGATTTTCTTATGATCTATCTTTTCATGGCTTGTAAACTTTGTGGTTTCGGGTCCCTATAAAACCCACTTTTTCCTCTATCAAAAACATTAGGGAATAAATTTAGATATGTCTATAAGGTGGGAGATAGGTGCATATGAATATTTGTAATTGTATATGTAGAAACATAGGGGTTACTAGCACAATTTGAGTACATTATTTGGATGATTATAAAAGAATGTGTATATATGTAGATAAGGTGGGAGATAGGTGCATATGAATATGTGTAATTAGATAGGCAACAACATTAGGGAATTGTGAACCCCTAAACCTGCAAATGCATAGGAACAACAAACATGTTAGGTTGTTAGATCAAATGCATGAAAACAATGAGGGATTCCCCATGAAATCCATCTATTCAAAACTAAAATTAGGAAATGAAGAACACAATACAAGAAATGAAGTTAATATCCTAATTAAGCCAATAGATTAGTAATCCCATGGGGGAATTGGTGCCAATGAAGTGTTGCAATTGGCCCTTTCCCAATTCCTAAATTGCAATATTGAGTGATTGAGAAATGGTCAAATCTCCAAAGAGATTTGAGCATAGCCTTGTTACAAATCATGAAAATGGTGATAGGTTGAGTGAGATGGGCCAAATTGGCTCTCAATATGAAGAGAGTAACTTTGCATGACGATTGTAGATGAGAAATGAGAAGAGAAGCCTCCAATTTATAACTTTCAATTTGGAAGAGAAAGCAAGATTTAAGCAATGTGGGACTAACTTTCAATCCAATGGTTGAATGCAACATATCATAATGTGAATGGTTAGTGGTTGAGCACATTTTGGCCAAAGTGTCAATAAATGCATTTAGTTTGAATTTGAATTTTGAAATGACTTGTTGAAGAGGGAAGGGAAATGATGTTAATGTCACTTGGCTCAAGGCCAAGGACATGTAAGAGGTCTTAAATGCCTTGTTGGAAGGACCAAGTCCACTTGGCCTTCCTGAATTCAAATAAAGGAATATTCCCTTTTGATGCCATGTGAGGGAAAATAGAGAATTAAATAAATCAAATTAATTGATTTATTGTGCAACTTGCATTCTCTAGAGGATTTCAATGAGAGGGATTAGCTTAATCATGGTTTTGATTAATTTAATGAAGAATTAGATGATGTGATAAATTAGACTTAAATTTATGAATTAATTTAAATCAAAATTGAGAGGAAATGATTCAATTAAATAAATTATTTAAATTATTTAACTAGGGAGGGAAATATTAGATTAAATCAAATAAGGTTTAATTTATTTAATTTAATAAGAAAAATTTAGAAGAGTTTAGTTAAATAAAATGATTTATTTTAATTAAACAGAAATGCAAGGTTAATTAAATTAAATTGATTAATTTAATCAAAGGAGGTGATAGACCTGATCTGATGAATAATTATTCATTAGATTAAGAGATAGAATTATGATGAAATGTTGAGAGTATGATTTGGGAAGAAATGTTGTTAGTGGTCGGGATCAAGCATGCCAAAATAAAATGGTACATTTTCCATGTCTACATTTTGCCCCGCTTTGAAGCAATGTACTTGTTGCATTGATTCAAAGAATAAACTACTATGATCGAAAGTTCAAAATTTTCATCAATTTTTTAGATGGCCCACTGGTGCTCTAGTAGAAGGATAATGCTAGATATTGCCCCCTCGAGAGATCGGATGAAAATTTTGACTTTTTGGATGATCTTCCGAAAAATGATGACAAGGTGTTCGATAGGCCAGAAAGGCCCCAGAATGCCTAGAAAAATAGGTTAAGACCCAAAAATATGTAACACAGCCCTTGGTTGGATGAAAATGGGATCGAGGGGCCAAAACCCTAGCTAGAAGGTCAAATTAGGTCAAAAAACCCTAATTTTCAAGCTTAAATAGACCTTGAGGGGTCACTTTCAATACATTTGCAATATTAAACTTTGAAAAATTTGACACCTTCAGCTCTCATTCCTGGTAATGATGACACAATGATAGCTTCCTCTACATGTGTCGGAGTGGGTACGAGTACATCAGCGATCAGTCACCGTAGGACCTATGGTATGTACCCTTATTCGACTTTTATTTTTATCGTTATTCATGCATTAATTAGGGCTTTTGGTCGGTCAAAGCAATGTGGCATTATATAGCGTCGCAGAAAATCCAAATTTGGGGCCGCACGATCCTATATAGAACCGCTTGTACAAAGAGCGTCGTGTGGCATAGTTTAGGTTCTTAGGGTTGTGGTCAGCAAAGTCCGCCGCATGCACAAATAGCACCGTGCAATGCAATTTGTCAAAATTAGGTGCCAAAGTCCACCACGAGGCGTAGTTTGGAACATTACAAATGGTGCCGCTTTTGAGAACAGCGTCGCTTTTGCTATTTTAAAGCAAAAATGCGATATAGACAACAAATTTTCTTTAGGGAAACTGATGCGACTTCCTTCCTTGCGTAGGAGAGGCATGAGGTTATTCACTTGAGGAAGCACTGGTGGCTAGTACTCGAGAGACTACAGGGTATGCACATGTATCTCCAGGAGCAGCTTGGGATTCTCGGGCTATGGTATGTTGCACATGTCCCTACTGTTCGAGCCCATCTAGGTATGATGTGTGCCTTGGCTAAGCGGTGGCATAGCAAGACATCATCCTTTCACCTTGCTACTAGTGAGGCCACTATTACTCTTGAGGATGTCTGGCACATCCTACGACTACCTATTCATGGAGCCTGAGTGATCTATGATCTCGAGGAGGGTAGGAATGCCTACTTTGGTGTTATGGGTGTTGATGACCTCATTGTTTGTGATGGTCAGATAGATTTGGAGCGGTATTGGGATATAGCCCCTACTTACAGAGTGATTACGGCTGCTATCATTTCTTGTCTCATAGCTCCTGATTGGTGTGGCTGATATTTCATTCCAAGTTGGGGATTGGCATGGGAGCAAATATGTTTTTATCATGTGTGCTTTGCCTAGGGACCAGTACTGTTGGCCTCTTTGTACCGTGACTTGCATGAGTTTTCATATTTGGATGGTCAGGCTCTTAGGGCCAGATTGACTCTTTTACATATTTGGGCATGGGAGCGGATCCCAGTGCTTCACCCACTTGTGACACCAGTTGTTATAGATATTGTTGACCCCATGGTATGGTGCTACGATGGGGTAGAGATTCATTTTACTCACATGGGTATAGATAGTATAGCCCATTGGTGGCAAGTTTAAGATGAGATGATAGTGTTTATATGGAGGCCATGGATGGGTATAGGTCTGTGGTATGATGATGCACAACAACTCTTCTTTGCTCATCACGATAGATTTATGCAGGGTCAAGAGCATACTATGATAGAGAGGTACCTTCCTAACAAGGTAGCTAGGCAGTTTGGTGAGGTACAGGATATACCTAATGATAGGTATATGGCTCTCTTTTCCCGTATGACAAAGAAGACAACATGGGGGCAACCGATTCTAACAGACGAGGTAGTGTCCTCATTTAGACAGTTAGTGGGTTAGCCATGGCCATAGGATCAAGGGCCAGCAGACGCAGGGATGACTCCAGCATATAGGGCATGGTTTAGACCTCCACTAAGATTGACAGTTCCTGGGATAGTGCTTCCACGTCAGAGGCCTAGAGGCAGAGGTCGGGGGGGTGCACCACCTCCTCACTAGTCACCTTCAAGAGATGGAGCACAATAGGTAGCAGAGGTGGATGGGAAGCCCTAGGTGGCACCAGAGCATCATCCAATAGCATAGCTAGCAGGATAGCCAGATCCTCATGATGCATTGATTCAGTACCTGTAGGGCCAGGTACAGGTGCTGATAGTAGAGCGAGATGAGGCCCGATAGCAGGTTACTGTAGTCACAGCTGAGAGAGATCAGACACGATCTAAGAGGGATCAGGGGATAGGCCGATGGAGATAGTCAAAGAGGGTAGCTTCCACATCTCAAGGTCAGTCAGTTGACATTTCGGGAGTAGGGTATGTGCAGGATCATCATGCAAAAATTAGGCCTTTAAGTGGCAATAAAAAGACAAAAAATCAGAGTTAGACAACTTGATGTAAAAAGTTGAATAAGTTATCTATATTATTTCAAAAAAAATGTAAAAATAGAATCTATAGAAAATTCAATGTAGTTTCTAAAATACTAGACCTTTATTTAAAAAAAATAGCTCTATTTGGTGAAAATTTGAAATTTCAATGCAGTAGTATTTAATTTTTAGGGTAAAAATAAGAAGTAGGTGTCTATATAACCACTCTAACCACAATAAAATTATAATATTTTTTTATAATATTTTAGATATAAGTAGAGGACTCATGTACCAATGTGATGCATATTTTTTTATAATTTTTTTCCAAGTAAATAATTAATTATGAATTTTTTATTACAAATTTAAAAAAATATAAAAGCTTGTCTGTCTACCCACCTTAACTTGGTCAAAAATTCATGAAATTCAATTTTTTATATTTTAATCCTATAGTACACAAAGCATAGAATGTTATGCATATTTTAGATTCAAAAAATCTGATACCATTTGAAAGTTATAGATGTTTTTCAGTCAGCCTATCAATCAGGACTTTATTCGTAATTCTAATAAAAATTGAATAATAATTATTTATTAAATTCAAAGTAAAGCATAATTTATATTGGTGGAAAGCTATGAATCTGCTCTAAAAACCTTTTTGTTTCATCAATTTTGGGTAAAAAAAAAGTCATCAGCCACATGGACCATCATATGGCTTACATATTGCCACTTTTTGGCCCATCATGATCCTACACATACCTAGTACAGAGAGGCTATCAGAGAGGCTGAGTACTATCAATAGCACTACCACTGGGTAGTTCCATCAGCAGATAGAGTGTCAGATTTCACCTAGCAGACAGGGAGGCGGTCGAAAGAGGATCATGGTGACAGACAGGTGGGGGAAGGCAGCAGCCAACAGGGCTAGCCCTTTTGATCACAAACAATTTTTTGCATTTTTTATTTATGGGCTGCACTATTTTGGCCTTATTGTACCACACATTCTATGTACACTTGATCCGATTTGTATCATAATAGTGTATTTTTTGTTGATATATACATGAGATGATTCGCCTTTTATGATATGTATGGTGCAAATGTATGATATGCAGTTTTATTATGATGCTATGAGATGTTCCTATTCTTATGCTTATGTAATGTGATGTATGTTTGTTTATTATTATTAGACTATAGGAATCACGTAGCACGACCCCCTATAAACTGTAGTGCGCCTGGTAAAATTTTTAATGTGACTAGTGACGTTGGTGCAACATGCCCTCTGGTACCATGGGGGTGGGGGAGACTAGACCTCATGACCAACCGAGCTAGGGCCCCAACCCATGTGACGTATGTTTCTAATGGATGTATTTTTTTTTGTATATTTTTAATGCTTTATGGGTGTAATGTATGCTAATGATGGTGCAGTGATATGCAAATGGTAATGGATGCAAATGATTATGTATGTATAATGATGTAATGCTTTCTTAAGATGTTTTAGAATAACAAATTTATATTATTCCTCATAACTGAAGATAATGATATGATGCAATGTGCTAATGATTATGCAGATGCAGAGTGTATGTAATGGCGATGTTTTGATTACTGTTATGATACCATGTTAGTGTGCAAGGAAGATAGAATAATTTTTAGAATTAATGAATTAGTTAGGATGGTGATGGTGATTTGCATTGCTAGGAGTTGGGATTTTCGAAGGGTCAATTACGTTATGTTTGATAACTCACATAGGTACGATGCATCAAGGTATGAAGGACCAGGATGGTGTGATACCTAGTGTGATGGACTTTGGCTTGTCAAACAGATAAGAGTATTCTTGTTCACACTTACCATACGTACTTCATTCAAGATATAGTTCAGAGATTCTAAATATCTTAGGCCAAAACACAGGAAAGCAAGCTTTCCTATGTGGTCAACAAGATACCTAAAATGTCCTCCCTACAAACCAAACAAAGCACACATGAATAAGTTATTTTAAAAGAGTATCCAACAAGTATAGTAGATAAAAAGATAATGATCTTTGCCCCCTTCCTTTCTCTCTAAACTGGTTTTGTTTAGGCATCATTAAGAGGTCCTTTGTTATGAGCGCAAAATAAGATAAGTCAATAAAAGACTAAATAAAGCCAACCAAACAAGCTAATGTTCTTCATACCACTAGCCAAGACTAACTACTACGAGGGGCACCTAATGCTTATATCCATCTCTGGAAAGCTTCATCCTAGGACGTATTGCAATCAGGGTTTTGATGGGACTAATGGTGGTACGAGCTGCAAGGGAGCCACGCTGCTCACCACCACCCCCCAAGAAGGGTGGTTTGTCAGGTATGGAGCAGTTAGGTTACTGTCCGAAGTGTGGTGGCAATGGTCGTGGCCCCCCAAGTGGCTGCTGCCCACTACACCCCAAGAAGGTTGTTTTCTCAGGACAGAAGTGGGCATATGGGCGGCTCGCTCATCATGTTTAATTGCAATCATCTTTGTTGTAAAGCAGTAATAGTGAGTAAAACTATAACAACTTGTTGGCATGGATTTATTCTTGAAACCAAAGTAATTCATGTTGAAAGGAAAGCTGGTTGATTAGCCAATTCCAAATTTGTTAAAATTGATTTAAGTAAAAGTTTGAAATATATAAGGACACCTATTTCAAATAAGAATCTTGTAGAAGATAAAATTATTGTTAAAAAAACTAAAAATACATTTTGTAGATGTAGTCTCAATCTTGCATCCACAAAAAAGACCTAGGGCATGTAAACAATACAATCAAATAGGTAGTATAATGCATACAAATAGTTTCATGCATAAGCACAATTTGAGTACATTATTTGGATGATTATACAAGAATGTGTATATTTATAGATAAGATGGAAGATAAATATATATGAATATATGTAATTGGATAGGAAAAAACATTAGGGAAATAGGAAATAGCATTAGAAAATTAGGAAAGCTCTGAAGGCCACAGTTGAACACAATCACAAAATTGTTAAGAATAACTCTATTGCCCTAAGAGCTTTAGTGGAAAAAATGGACATCACTTAGTTGGGACTCTTAATTGTGGATCTAGACACTAAGAAGAACACAAAAAAAGTTGGGGATTTGGTCCCTTCAAAGAGAACTAGGGCCAACATGAAGAAAAGATAGGATGTTGCGCCTTTAGAGACCCAAGATCTTAGGATGGTGGTCCAGGATATGGACATCCTCGAAATGAAAATGGTTGAGACCTTGAAGTCTCTGGATTAGTCTTGGTTTTGTTTTCGTTGGTCTTTTCTTGTTCTTTTAAATTTTTTTCGCTACTAGCTACTGGTTTTTTGTGTTTATCTTTTAGTTGCAGTCTTTCTTGTTTGGGATTTTATTTTGATCTATCTTTTCATGGATTGTAAACTTTGTGGTTTTGGGTTCCTATAAAACCCGTTTTTTCCTCTATCAAAAACATTAGGGAATAAATTTATATATGTATATAAGGTGGGAGATAGGTGCATATGAATATGTGTAATTAGATAGGCAACAACATTAGGGAATAAATTTATATATATGTCTATAAGGTGGGAGATAGGTGCATATGAATATGCGTAATTGGATATATAGAAACATAGGGGGAGTAACATGTCATTGGAGAAGACAACACCATTTGTCAATGTGTAAATATTTTAATCCATTCTTATACAATAGTCAAATGAAACTTTTTCATTAGAACTATTTCATTTACTACATGCATACTATTTTACTCAAATTACATTTTATTTTTCTTTAGTTTTTTTTGTTAGAGTTACTTTACTTTTGTATGCGCCCTTTAATTTTATTTTAGGAAAAACTATCATTGAGTATACAATAGTTCTATTTTGTTTAAACCCTTAACATACATTGAAAAAATAATCTCTATGGGAAAGAGCTCTAGTTTTTTTAAAATCTTTAGTTGAAAATTTTATTAGTCTTTGGTCAAAACCCAAAATCATGGATTTTAATTTTATATAAAAATTGTTTTCTATTTCATTAGAATTATTTCATTTACTCCATACATACTATTTTATTTTATCTACATTTTACTTTATTTTAAATTTTATTTAAGAATTACTTTACTTGTGTGTGTACTCTTTAATTCTATTTTAGGAAATACTATCATTGATTATACAATAGTTCTATTTGTAAGCATTGACATACATATTGAAGAAAGAATCTCTAGGAAAAGAGGTCTAGTTCTTGTAAAATCTTCGGTTGAAAATTTTATTAGTCTTTAGTCAAGACCCAAAATCATGGATACTTGGATTAATATATATTAGAAACCCTTATTGAAGGGTATAAGATTATAGTTTAAAGGAATATGATTATGTCTTCTTGTTTGAGCTAAAAGAGGACAAAGATCTATTCTTGAGAAGTGGACCATATTTTATGTGAGCAAGATGATTGTACATAAATTATTACCCATGGATTTTAACTCAATATAATATATACCAAATGTAATCCTTTGTGGGTGAAACTTGCACATACCATTTATTGGGATGAAAAATATTTGTCTATCACTAATAAGACAAAGGAAAAATATGATTTTGCATGTGTTTCAGTTAGTGTATGGACATATTTTTAAGGATTATAAAAACTAATAAAATGCTCTTTGGGAATGTTAGTGTGTTACGTTTTTTACTTAGGGTAAATTACTTTGATTAGTTTTTTTAGTACTAGGTGGTTTTTTACCCATTACATTTTCCATGCATTTAAAAGGTTGTACAATATGTATTTTACACATCTGAATCTATTCACTCATTTTTTATGAAATAGCATAGTGTATCTCTCTATTCATGAAGGATTTTTTTTTTAGATGATACCCCTTGGAGGTGGTTGACACCAACATGATATAGAGCCAATCATTTTTCCTTTCTTGTTTTGAGAGTTTTCATCAGAGGTTCTTGAGATCATTTATTTACTACATTTTTTGGTATTTGAAATTGTCATTATTTTTGGTTTTTCCTGATTCTATACAAGAGGTGTGGGTTCCTATTATTGGAGTTTTACTCCACTCCCACACTAGTCTCTTGCCCTTACCATGCCCATGCGCCCTCAGACTCATCTTCTCACGGTTTGGCGACGTCTATCAAGTTACTGTGTCCACTCTCTCTCTTATAAGTGGTCACATGGTGGCCATATTCTATGTTTCTCACATTACCGCATAGTTTAACTGCCAGTCATGTCTAGTACTGCGGTTCACCGCCAGGCAAGTATTACCGCACTCCTTCGGTTACCCTTCCAACTGCGTGCAGTACTACGGTGACAATCATCATGCCTTGCTCCATCCGCTCATACCAGTACTACTCTACCAAGGTCTGATCACTAACCATCTACAGTAACACAATGCCCTCTATTCCTTGTTTCTTCAACTGTGTGTGGGTGGTTACCACAACCACCACGGTCTCTTTCTTAACCATCACAGTACTGCAATGGACCATCTGTTGGTTGTCTGGGTGGTTACCATGACCACCATGGTTTCTTCAAATTCTTCCGTGATAACACGGTTGTTTGAATTTTTGATGGTGCAAGTTTGTGTGGTATGCGTTGGCAGATAGTTAAGATTGTAGGACATTTATTTTAAGTTTGAAGGACGAATGTTTAATATGTTTCAAACTTTTTTTTGTAGGCATTCGTATTTTCCTTTAGTAAGATATTAATTTTGCTTGTGGCCAAAAAAATTTGATATATGGGCATTTTAGTATTTTTTGAGGATAGAGAAAATTAATGGAATGATTGCTCTAAAGAAGCAAATAATTGAATGGTTGTTTTGTGTGTGTGAATGATAAAATATTTATTCTAGTCTCTACCTTTCCCTTCACATGGTATCAAAGCCTAAGGTCTTTTAGAGAGTGTTAGTAAATCACAAAAGCAAGCACAAGCTCGAGTAATCCCTAAATTCCATAGCTAAATGGGAAGAATTATGACTATTGGTCTATAACAATGAGAGCATTGTTTTGTTCACAGGATTTATGGGAGTTTGTAGAAAATGGGTTTCTAGAACCAGGAGATGCAGCAACATATAATGCCCAGACACAAGCAGAGAAATGTTAGTTGAAGGATAACAAGAAGAAGGATTCAAAGGCACACTTCTTCATTCTACAAGGAGTACATAAAAGAATTTTTTCTAGAATTTCAGCGACTACCAAGTCTAAGCGAGCCTGGGACATTTTACAAATTGCATATCAAGGAATGGACAAAGTTAAAAATAAAAAGTTGCAAATATTGAGAAGAGTATTTGAGACTCTATTTATGAGATATAATGAGTCTGTTGATTCTTATTTTACTCAAGTATTGGGATTGGTGAACCAGATAAGAACACATGGAGAAACATTATAAGATGTCAAAGTGGTAGAGAAAATTTTGAGGTGTTTATCCACTAGATTTGAATCAATTGCAGTCACAATAGAAGAGATAAAGGATCTCACACAATATTCAATTAATGAGTTGTACGCTTCACTAATTTCTCATGAACATAGACTCAACAAAACAACTAGTATGTCATTGGAGCATGCATTCAAGTCACAAGGTTTAATTAACCAAGGAAGAGGTGGAGGTAGAACAAATTTTAGTGCAAGAGGAAGAGGCTTCAATAGAGGTGAAATAAATAACCAGTCAAGTTTAAGTGGAAGAAGCGGCAGCCAAAATCATCTCAAAACTTTCCTCAAGGACAAAGGTATGATAGATCTCAGGTCCAATGCCATTATTTTAAAAATTTTGGCCATTACATGAATAAGTGTAGGAAAAAGTAGTATGATATGGGTAGAAAAAATGAAAACTTTACTAAAGAGAGTCAAGATAATAGACCTGATAAAAGCATAATGTTTTTAGCCTATAATGTAGCTCAAGCTAGTTAGAAAGAAGTTTGGTTTTTAGACTCAGGCTGTAGTAATCATATGACAAGGAATTTAGAGTTGTTTACAAGTTTATATGAGAATATTAAGTTAGATGTCACCCTAGGTAATGACAACAAAGTGTCAGTAAAAGGAAAAGGGAATGTTAATATTCTAACCAAGCAGGGGGAGAAAAACTATACTTTTGACATTTATTTTGTGCTTGGTCTTAAACACAACTTGATGAGTGTAGGACATGTAATTCAAAATGGTTATAGAGTGTCTTTAAAAAATGGACTGTGCACTATTTTAGACAAATACCCAAGTGGCCAGTTGATTGCAAAAATTAAGATGACAAACAATAGAATGTTTCCTTTAAGAATTCAGCCAAATTTGAGCATAAAATTTGCACATACACAAGAGGTATCAACTATTATACAAACTGTCTTTCAGGCAGAGGTAAATGATGAAAACTGGCTTTGGCACTTAAGATTCGGTCATTTAAATTTTGGAGGTCTGAATTTGCTTCATAGGAAGAGCATGGTAAAGGTATTTCCATTAATTGAAAAACTCGAGAGATTTTGTGAAGGTTGCATACTAGGAAAACAACATAGAGAATATTTCCCATTAAGGAAATCCACAAGAGCAAAAGCCCCATTGGAAATTATTCATTCAGACTTATGTGGTCCAATGCAGACACCTTCAATAGGTGGTAGTTATTATTTTCTAACTTTCATAGATGATTATTCAAGGAAGACATGGGTCTATTTCGTAAAAAAAAAAATTGAGGTGTTTAATTTCTTTTATCAATTCAATTCTCTTGCTAAAAAGCAGAGTAGTAATCTTATCAAAGTGTTGAGAATAGATAGAGGAGGTGAATACATATCAAGAGAATTCTTAAATTTCTACAAAGATAATGGAATACCCAAGTAGTTCACAATAAGATACATTCCTCAATAGAATGGTGTAGCAGAAAGAAAAAAAAAAACCATAATGGAAATGGCTAGAAGTATGTTGAAAGCCAACCACTTAACAAATGAGTTTTGGGCTGAAGCTTGTGCAAGATATATCTTGAACAGATGCCCAACAAAAAATGTGATGAATATTATTCTTGAGGAAGCATGGTCTGGTAAAAATCACAGTGTATCACACATGAGAGTTTTTGTATGTGCTTCATATGCACATGTACTTGATGAGTTGAGAAGGAAACTTGACAAAAAATGAGAGAAATGCATATTTTTTGGTTACAGTGAAGAATCCAAAGCATATTAATTGTTCAATCCAACAACTAAGAAAGTTATAATAAGCAAAGTTGTTCAATTTGTTGAAGATAAAGCATGGGATGGAAGTAAAGATAGAACTGCTAATGTTACAGTTAATATCCCTCAAGAAGAGAATGAAATTTTAGTTCCATCTAATGTAACTGATGTCCCTATTCAACCTCAAGCAAGTGGTCAAAAATTGACACTAGCAAGCAATGCAAGAGCAGCAACAAGAGGACTGCAAATGCCAACCATAGGAAGAACTTTTGGTGTAGGACCTTCGAGTCCACATTCTATAGATTTGAGTGATATTTCAAACCCAACCTTCGCTAGCATGAGGAGGCAAAAAATCAGAAGCATGAGTGATATTTATAACCAAAATGAAGGTGAGAACAATTCTCAGCAATTTAAACTCTTTGCCTTTTATTCACAAGCTAAAGATCTGATTCATTATGAAGATGCCATCAAAGAAGAAAAATGGTTAATAGAAATGGATGATGAGATAGATTCAATAGAAAAAAATCAGACACAGGAGTTGCAGAGTCTTCCAAAGGACAAATATGTCATTGGTGTTAAATGAATTTATAAGACAAAACTCAATGCAAATGGAGAAGTGCAAAAGCACAAAGCCAGATTGGTGGTAAAAGGTTATGCACAACAACTTGAAATATATTATACATAAAAAATTTCACTAGTTGCATGCCTTGACATAGTCAAAATGTTATTGGCTTTAGAAACACATAATCTAGTTAGTTCACCAAATGGATATGAAGTCAACTTTTCTCAATGGATATCTAGAGGAGGAAATGTACATTGAACAACCACCTGGATATGAGATATCTAAACAAGAAGATAAAGTTTACAAATTGAAGAAAGCACTGTATGGCCTGAAACAAGCCCCAAGAGCTTAGTATAGCAGGATAGATAATTAATTCACAAAGAATGGATTTACTAGATGTGACAGTGAACCAACATTATATATGAAGATGGATGAAGAAGGTAAAATCCTGATCATATGTCTATATGTTGATGATTTAATTCTGATTGGAAATCTATCAATTGATTTGTTCAAAACAAAAATGATAAAGGAGTTTGAAATGACAGACTTAGGTCTAATGAAGTATTTTCTGGGAATTGAGGTAAATCAAAATAATGATGGCATTTTTATTTCATAAGAAAATATGCAAATGGTGTTTTAAAGAGATTTCATATGATAAATTGCAAGTCAGCACCCACTCCAATGATAACTGGTCTAAAATTGAGCAAAGAAGAAAAAGGATCAGAGGTGAATACAACTTTGTATAAGCAACTAGTAGGAATTTTGATTTATCTGACAACCACAAGGCCTAACATCATGTATGCAGTCAATTTAATCTCTAGATTCATGGATGCACCAAAAGAATCACATTGTATGGATGGAAAGAGAGTTTTGAGATACATCAATGGAATTAAGAATTATGGCATTCAGTATTCAAGAACTGATGAATTCAAACTAACAGGTTTTACTAACAGTGATTGTGCTGGAAGTATTGATGACAAGAAAAGCACATCTAGCTATGTCTTTAACTTTGGCAGTGGAGTTATTGTCTGGGCTTCTGAGAAACAACCAATCATTACATTGTCAACAACTGAAGCTAAGTATGTTGCAGCCACAAGTGCTTTTTTCCAAGTAGTATGGATGAGATGAGTTTTGAACAAGATTCAAAATGAATAGACAAAAGCCACATAATTTATTTTTGATAACAATTCAGCCATAGCACTATCAAAGAATCCAGTGTTCCACAAACATAGCAAAAAAATTGATACGTGGTTTCATTTCATCTGAGAGCTGATCAACAATGGAGAAATGATTTTGGAGTTTTGTAGGATGGATGAGCAATAGGTAGACATTCTTACCAAGTCATTGGGTCAAGATGAATTTATATGTTAGAGGACTAGACTCGGCGTCATAGATTGTGCAAGTTTCGTTCAAGGGGGAGTGTTGGAGTTTCACTCCACTCCTGCACTAGTCTCTTACCCTTACCATGCCCCTACGCCCTCAAACTCATCTTCTCACAGTTTGGCAACGTCTACTAGGCTACTGTGCCCACTCTCTCTCCTATCGGCGGTTATGTGGTGGCCATATTTCATATTTCCCGCATTACCACACTTTAATCGCTAGTCACCTCTTGCAATGCGGTTAACCGCCAGGCAACTATTATTGCACTCCCATAGTTACCCTTCCAATCATTGTGGTACTACGGTGAAAATCATCACCCCCTACTCCATCCGCTCAAATTGGTACCGCTCTACCATGGTCTGATCACTAACCGTCTGCAGTAACGTCGTGCCCTCTTTTCCTTGTTGCTTTGATCGTGTGTGAGTGGTTACCGCGACCACTGTGGTCTCTTTCTTTACTGTCACAGTACTATGGTGGACCATCTATTGGTTGTCTGGGTGGTTACCGCGACCACTGCGGCTTGTTCGAATTCTTCGACGGTAATGCGGTTGTTTGACTTTTTGATGACGGTAGTTTGTGTGGTATGTGTTGATAGACAGTTAGGACTATAGGACATTTATTTAAGTCTGAAGGATGAATGTTTAATATTTTTTGAACTTGTTTTTGTTGGCATTCGTATTTGCCTTTATTGGGGTATTAATTTTTCTTGTGGCCAAAAAACTTTGATATATGGGCATGTTTGTATTTTTTTAAGATAGAGAAAATTAATAGAACGATTTCTCCGAAGCAACAAATACTGTAATGGCTCTTCTATGTGTGTGAATGATAAAAAAAATATTATGGTCTGTGTCTTTCCATTCACCTATGCACATTGAAGTCACAAATTTTAAAAGATTTGTGTGATTTTTGTGATTAGAAACAGTCGTTATTCCTTTCACTGGACCCATCATTTGGCATATTGCTGGCACAAATTTTCTCTATTCAAAAAGAGGCATTATTTCTCTATCTTGGGTGCTATTTACAAATGTTGTTGAGTAGGCTATTTGTTTTCTTGCAGTCGTAGACCCTTTGATTTGTGAGGCATTTTAGATTTTTTCCTGGCATTTTTGGAAGGCTCGATTTATTTGTGCATTTTGGCAGGCCATGATTGCAATCCTCAACCTACATTTGAATTTGGGAGGCTTTTGGAACCACGTTTTTCTATTGAAGAGGTGCGATTTGAATTTACCATGCCACAATTGACTCGTGTGAAGGTTTCTTATCCTATTTGAAGTGATTTAAAGGTGAAGACATGTTTTTCATTACAGGCTTCAATCTTGTTGCCTCAGGTCATGCTAGTTATTGAAGAAGAGACCCATGCTTTTTTTGAAGAGGTGCGATCATACCAGCATTCATCGCTGCTCTACTCAATAGAGGCATGTAATATTTTCTCCTTGATTTTTTTATTTGGAAAACATTTGTGATTGATGTTGTGATTCATACTACTACGAGTTTTTCCATTCTCCTACTGTGATTTTCTGATTGGAAGGTCCGAATTTCTAATTGGAGGGGTGTTTATCTACTTATCAAGCCCTCATTCATTTTTACAGACCGATTCTCATATTATCTCAAGTGTAATTTTCAATTTTAGGCTACTATTTGGAGCAAGGAATTTTTAATGAGTGTGGGGTGTGAAGATTGATGAAGGCAATTTTCTACAAATTGAATAAATCCTTGCCTCACCATGTTCTGCAATTCCTCTATTTTTGGTGCTCCATTTGCTTCGATTTGTAGACCGTAGGAATCAATTTTGGCAGTCACAAAGGCCTCTAGGTGAATCAAGAGTGTCCCTGTGATAGCATAGAGGCATGCAATCTTCAAGGAAAGAGGTGTTTTCATCAAAGTTTTGATTTGCATTTGATTGGATGAGCGTAAGAGTGTGGGTGTTTTTCTTAAAGTTTTTTCCCAAATATTTGTTTAGGGTTTCAGCTTGGAAGTTTCTTTGAAGTTTTTTTTTTTAGAATATTTATCCCACATTCCCCAGACGGTGAAGTTATTTTGCGTTTATATATAATTTTCTATAACGATTCTAACAAAACAAATCTTGGAGGTTGTGAAGAGGTTATCTCATGAGTGTCATGATTGGTACTATTGTATCTGTTATGTTTTCTTTGGAGTTTCTTGGTGCTATTGTATCTATTATGTTTTTTTTGGAGTTTCTTGGTGTCAGCATGGAGATCAAGCATTCGATTGCATTATTTTATGCACCAAATCAAGTTTAACTTTTTTTTTGGGAAGTTTATACCTTTGAAAGCACTATCTTTGAAAGTTTTGGAAGAATTCAGTCATAATGCTTTTTTAGGAGAAAGGGGACTTTAGGAAATGGATTCATTTTATTCTCTCATCTTAGTGAGCATAATCGATTGCCATAAATTTGTATAATGAAATTCTTATTCCAATCACACGTAGTGGGTATACTATTTGGAAATGATATATAGGGCTAGAGTCTATAGAGTTATATTTTAGCACATAAATGACTAGGACCTTTTGGATTCACTTGTTCATTTTTAGAGCCTTTATGCTCTTTGGACTTACCTTCGAGAATCATATGGAGATCTTGATACTCCACCATCTCTCAATGACACTCTTTCAAACACCAATGTGCCTCTTTATTATTCAAAGAGGATAGACCATGCTTGTGATCTTCTGGAGGCTTTTGAGACTTTAGATGAGATTGTAGTTGCTTCAAAGGTTCTTGATTTTCTATCAAAGATAGTCGACCCACTTTCATTGAGTACTTCCATCATTCCTAAGCAACAAGATTATGATTGTCTTCCTAATTGAGATTGTTATTTGTCAGACATTAGTTCACTATTCCTTGAATCTCACATTTCAAATTTGGAAGACACATTTGAGGGTATATCCCTTCTTCTTTATGACAATATCTGCACTGTTGTCACTGCTATTCTATCTATTGTATTCTTTGGATTTTCTTGGTGTCAACATGGAGATCAAGCATTGGATTGCATTATTGTTTGCACTAAATCAAGTTTAACTATTTGTTTTAAAATTTTAGACTTTTGAAAGCACTATCTTTGAAATTTTTGGAAGAATTCATTCATAATGGTTGTTTAGGAGAAAGGGAACTTTAGGAAATGGAGTGATTTTATTATCACTCATCTTAGTGAGCATAATATATTGCCATAAATTTTTATAATGAAGTTCTTATTCCAAGCACACATAGTGGGTATACTATTTGGAAATGATATAGGGCTAGAGTCTATAGGGTTATTTTTGAGCACATAAATGACGAGGACCTTTTGGATTCACTTGTTCATTTTGAGAGCCCTTATGCTCTTTGGAATTACCTTTGAGAATCATATGGAGATCCTGATACTCTACCATCACTTGTTCATTTTGAGAGCCCTTATGCTCTTTGGAATTACCTTTGAGAATCATATGGAGATCTTGATACTCTACCATCTCTCAATGACACTCTTTCCAACACCAATCCGCCTCTTTGTTCTTTAGAGAAGATAGACCATGCTTGTGATCTTTTGGAGGCTTTTCAGACTTCAGATGAGGTTGTAGTTGCTTCAAAGGTTCTTGATTTTCCATCAGAGATAGTTGATCCACCTTCATTGAGTAATTCCATCATTCCTAAGAAACAATATTATCATTGTCTTCCTAATTGGGATTCTTATTTTTTAGACATTAGTTCATTTTTCGTTGAATCTCACATTTCAGATTTCGAAGAAACATTTGAGGGTATATCCCTTCTTCTTTATGATAGTATCTGCATGGCTGTCAATCAATCTTTGTGTTTAGAGAATGTTTAGAATTAGTTTCCAGTGGTACCTTGTTTGTCACCTTCTATTGTGATTAGGTATATTCCTGATTGGTTTGTGGCATCATCTTCTAAGGTCTTAGCGACACATGAGTAGATTTCAGAGACATTATCATCCTACATTTATATTTCACTTGGTAATTACTATCCATAGTGGGAAGCATACCTACATTTGTACTTGGTTTTGTTTCTTCCAAAAGGGAAACAAGTTGTTTGAAATTATTGGATTATGTTTTGTCTTTAGGCACTTATGAGTTTTATAGGTGATTACACATTGTAGGGGGGTTATATAGTCTCTATCTTTCATTCTTATTGGTGGGGGGGGGGATGTGCATTGATTATATATACATGATCCATGTAGTCCTCAGGGGGTGTGATTGATTCATCCATTCATGCATCATTTTTTTATTTTTTTCTCTCTTTTGTAAAGGGGATTTTTGTCACAGGGTTTTTCTCCTTTTCTCTGATTGTGAGAGATTTATTTTTGTAGTTGTAAATGGGTACCTAACTGTTGGAGTGAAAGGACACTTAGAGGGGAGGGGTGAATCAGTTTTCTTAACTTCTTTACCAAATTTAACTAAAACTTAAATAAACCAAATGTATGCTCTCATTTATCAATGATAAACTAATTCATGTATATTGAATGCAATCACATAAATTGAAATGAGAATAGCAAACCATAGAAATTTAAATAATTAAATAAATGAATCAAATGAACCACATATACTCAGATAGACACAATATATGCCGAGTGAAAAACCCTCCTAGGGTAGAAAAACCATCCTTGAACCTGTTGCCTTTTTTAGGCTTTCATTTCAATAATCATTTTTGGCAATCCCTCATAGGCTGATTTCTAAGCACCAACTCAAGGAGCACCAACCCATTTTCCTTTTTTCAATAGAACATACAATGATATAGAGGATATATTTGTTTCCTTGAGCTTTGGCAAGTGCCTCTTGATGGAAAATGTGTAGAATTCTCAAAAGACAAGAATGACTCTTCAGAGTTCCACCCATTATCAAGCCTTAAGAAATTTTGAGGAAAATCTAAGTTCAATCTCAATACAGCTTCTCATCAAACTATATTATCAGTGGTGTGTTCTAACTTTCTTTTTCTCACACTCTGTTTCATACATTTTTCATGATACTGTTCAAAACAGTTAACACACTGTGTTTTCCAATTTGTTCAACAAAAAAGGATATTCTGAACTTATGTTCTCTTTTCTTTTCACGTTTTTTGGTAATGATAAAGCCCTAATCTCTCTGTTTTCATCTTTTTATAGATTACATCATTACATTCAAAGAAAGTTACAACTTTCAGTTACAGCTGAAAACTTGTTGTTTACAAATCAAAACAGAGGTGACTTTTTTGTTTTTAACCACTTTCTTGTTGAGTCACTTTTCAGGTAATACAAATTTCTTTAGAGGAGAATCTTTTCTCTAGGCATGAATAGAAAAATATTATGTAAAAATAGAAGTAACAAAACCCTATCCAGTTGAGGAGGCTACAAAGGCAGATCTTAACCAAATAACATCAAGGCATGCATGTGTGCATAAATAATAAACACTGAAAACAACTACAAAAAGAAGTAACTGAATCTTTATTTTGAAAAAAATGAAACCTCTTAAAGAGTGTACCCAGGAGCAGTTACCCACGACCTCGGGTGTGATGATGAGTAGATATTCCATGAATAATACTCATTAAAACAGCTGCAACATTTTAAGTAACTGAAAGAACAATGCTCCAAGACCGAAAATTATTAATCATGCTTTCAGGAACAGTAGAAATTGAACGCATCAAAAGAAACTAAATAGATCCATATACCTCATTATTACCCATAGATAGAATTCATAGTCCCTTTAAAGACTTTCATGATAACCTTTAATTAAAATGCAATCACATTTTAGAGCAATCATTTCAAATTTCCATGAAAGGAATACTCATTTTTCACTTTTCTTTTTGCATAGAAAGCTTAGCTCAAATTAACCTTTCCTGAGAAGTAACGGATCTGCTGAGAAACCAGAAAGATGAGTACCTAGGAGTAATGATGAAGATGTTGTCATGAAGGATTTTACCAGATCTACAGAGAAAGAAATGGCCAAAACACATTCCAAACTCGGGCCTTCACCCAATGGCAAGAAGCATACACAAAGGATGACCATTGTAATGGTCCTCTAACCTCCCCCATATGTTGTCCAAGATCAGAAATCTAGTGAGTGCAAAGAAATGACTGAGGACAAGATTCCATGGTGGTGGCTAGTGTAGGGTTCCAAAAATGTGAGCAGTGAGAATGATAAACAATTTTCACTAAACATCCAAGGCAATCCTAAGAAATCCTTTGCAAAGGTTGATAAAATTTTGGAGTCTGAAAGGATAGCTATGATAATGTATGAATTCATAATTCCCTTTGAAGTTTGCTGGCTTAACTAAGACTTGCATGCCGATAGCCATTATAGCCATTTATCAATTATTGATAATGTGAAAATGCTGACCAAATAATGCTCTGAATAAATTGACATGACCACATTACCCATCAAATGTCAATTAAAAGATGCCAATAATTATTGCATGTAAAGAGTCGAATTCTTAAGTCTTAATGTTCCCAAGTAATCAAGGGTAATTCACTTCCAATGTGACAAAAAACTAATCAAAACTAAATTCATGTTGTCAGGCTTGAGGCCTAGAAAATTTATGCACCTTAAGGCCCAAAAACATATGCAAATAATTATCAATTTATCTACCTTTGACCAAAGCCGATTTTGCACCTGATTAATATCCAATGTCAAATACTTTCCAAAGGCTTGTGATGTGAGATGAAGGCTAAAAACATGCTAAGTTCACAATGCCATTCTCCCATGCCAATTACCATAAACCAAATGCCCATGACACAATATTTTATGAATTATGCTCAAACCATTATCAGTTGGTTAAGGAAACTCGATAGGGTTTTCTTAAAACTGAAAAGTAAACTGTATCTCATATACCCAGGTATCAAAAACCAAAGATCATTACTTGAAATAGGATGGAGCAAGATGACTCTGGATATGATCAATAACCATTAAAAATTTCATGAAGCTAGAAACTGATCAAGTCACAACATATCAACCTATAGAACACTGACTCATGCCAAGGTCATATAATTAACTACATCACTGAAATACTAATTGATAAATCAGAAGCATGACACCTGATCAATAGAACAAATAACTTGTAACCAGCATACCTCAACCAAGATCTACGCATGAAGTCAAGATATCGGTGCCACCACATATAGTATCAAAAGTGAAGTAAATATGCCAATCAGAAAATCAGATCAACTGAGTAAACTATCACTAAGATGCCAAATTTTAATAAAAAAATTCATCAAGGAAAAATTAGCACAATATATATTCAACACTAACATGTGTAGCCGAGACCCATATTGCATCTTCATTTTTTGCATAATAATTCTCCCTAAGTTCACACTTAAGGGGGGTTATTAGTGTGTTAAGTTTTTCACATAGGGTAAATTATTCTCATTAGTTTTTCCTAGTACTGGATGGTTGTTTACCCATTCCATTTTCCATGCCTTTAAAAGGCTACACAATATATATTTTATGCATCTTAATCTATTCACTCATTTTTGGTGAAGTACCATATTCCTTCTCTCTATGTGTGAACAAATCTTGCAGGTTGTGAAGAGTTTATCTCTTGAGTGTCATGATTGGTAATATTGTACTCTTTGGAGTTTCTTGGTGTCAACATGGTTATCAAGCATTGGATTGCATTATTTTTTGCACCAAATCAAGTTTAACTATTTTTTTGGAAGTTTATGCTTTTGAAAGCACTATCTTTGAAAGTTTTGGAAGAATTCAATCGTATGGTTTCTTAGGAGAAAGGGAAATTTAGGAAATGGAGTGATTTTATTCTCACTCATCTTAGTGAGCATAATCTATTGCCATATTTCTATAATGAAGTTCTTATTCCAAGCAAACATAATGGGTATACTATTTGGAAATGATATAGGGCTAGAGTCTATAGAGTTGTTTTTTAGCACATAAATTATGAGGAATTTTTGGATTCACTTGTTAATTTTGAGAGCCTTTATGCTCTTTGGAATTACCTTCGAGAATCATATGGAGATCTTGATACTCCACCATCTCTCAATGACCCTCTTTCCAATACCAGGGTGCCTCTTTGTTCTTCAGAGAAGATAGACCATGCTTGTGATCTTTTGGAGGCTTTTGAGACTTCAGATGAGGTTATAATTGCTTCAAAGGTTCTTGATTTTCTATCAGAGATAGTTGATCCACCTTCATTGAGTACTTCCTTCATTCCTAAGCAACAGGATTCTCATTGTCTTCCTAATTGGGATTCTTATTTGTCGGACATTAGTTCACTGTTCATTGAATCTCACATTTCAGATTGGGAAGACACATTTGAGGGTATATCCCTTCTTCTTTATGATAGTATTTGCATTGGTGTGACTCCATAATTTTTCTTAGAGAATGTTCAGAACCAGTTTCTAGTGGTACCTTTTTTTTCACCTTCTATTGTGCTTAGGAATATTCCCGATTGGTTTGTGGAATCATCTTCTAAGGTTTTAATGACACATGAGTAGATTTATAATACATTATCATCCTACATTTAGATTTCACTTGGTAATTCCTATCCACAGTGGGAAGCATACCTACATTTGTACTTGGTTTTGTTTCTTCTAAAAGGGAGGCAAGTTGTTTGTCAACATTGGATTATGTTCTTTCTTTAGGCACTTACCATTTTTATAGGTGATTACACGTTGTGGATGGGCTATATAGTCTCTCTCTTTCCATATTATAGGGGGGGGCATTGATTCTATATACATGATGCATGTAGTCCTTGGGGGGTGTGACTAATTCCTCCATCCATGCATCATTTTTGTTTTATTTTCTCTTTTGGAGAGGGGAATTTTCCCATAGGGTTTTTCTCCTTTTCTATGATTGCGAGAGATTTCTTTTTGTAGTTGTAAATGGGTACCTAACATGGTTGTGTAGCTGAGACCCATATTGCATCTTCATTTTTTGCATAATAATTCTGCCTAAGTTCAGACTTAACGGGGGTGTTAGTGTGTCATGTTTTTCATGTAGGGTAAATTAATCTGATTAGTTTTTCCAGTATTGGGTGGTTGTTTAACCATTCCATTTTTCATTCCTTTAAAAAGATATACAATATATATTTTATGCATCTTAATCTATTCACTCATTTTTGGTGAAATAGAATAGTCGTTCTCTCTATTCGTGAAGGTTTTTTGTTGCAGATGGAGGAAGCAGTTTTCTACATGACTTTTATTCATTTATCAAATGTCAAGGGATTTATTCCATTTAGCTCCTTAACATATTTTTTATTAAATATTAGTAGGCTATATATGAACATATACAACGTTATGGTTCATCTTATAGAAATTAGCTTCATAAGAAGATAAGTGAATAATTGGCTATTCAAAATCATTAACTTTTTTCATCTATTTTTTATTATTCCAACTTGTATCCTTTTTAAATGTAAATGTTTATCTTATTTCCTAGTCTTATCATAGTTCATTAGATTTTAGGTATACTTTCATGCCAAGTATATTTTTGTGATTAGTATCTAATGTGTCTTTCAAATAATATCTTTTCATAAAATAATTACTAGTAGTACAATAGATAATAATATGCATAGTTAGCATAAGGTGACTAGTGCTTGTGAATTATTATTATTATAGAAACTAAATACTATAAAATTATACCAATAAGGACAACATTTACAAGTTAAAAAATAAATTACTAGAGGTAGACTATAACACATTTCATTTTTTTGGAAATTCACATGTTAATTTGTCTTTCTTCATCATTCATGGTGGAAAATAAGTAGGTTTAATTTATAACAAGGGTAAACTAGATGAAAATTTAAATTTTTATCCCATTTTAGGATCTCTTATAGTAATAACTATATTTAATAATTTCAACTTAAATTTTAATCTATAGCAACCCCTTAAAGTGTAAGGAATCATGGTTGCGAGTGGGAAGAGGAGAACCTCTATGAATTTTGAGACTTTTTGCCAAGGAAGAAGAGGATAGAGGGTCAGATGAAGATGAGGATGACCTAAAAGGCTAGAGGTTAAGGCATGTTCCTCCTTTTGTGTATTATTTTCTTTCTTACTATTCTTATGTGCCAATTACTGCTACACAAGCTTGTTCTTGACCCACCATGACCTGGGTTAGTGGTTCTCTTGATATTTCCTTGCTTGCAAGGGTTGATCCTCTAGATTTGGGTGCACAGGGTGTTTCTTTTTTCCTTGCCAAGCTTGGCGGAGGCACTTTAGTTGTTTTTGGGTATTTGGGTTTTGGATTTTTCTTCTCCCTAGTCACCTTTGGAGTGCATGGCTCTCCTTGCAACCTAAATGTTTCTATTGTTTTTTCGCTAATTCTCCTTTGTTTGAGGCTGGTTTTTTTGTTACTTTTCCCTTTTTTAGTGGTTAATGGAATCATGTAGGTTTTTGGGTTCTACTTTTCTAATGCAAGTTGCAGTGTCTCAATTGTGTTGTTGGTGGTTATGGTTTTGTGCTACTTTTTCCTTACTAGGTTCCTTTTTTTATTCTCTCTTGTGACGAGTCTCATTTTTTAGTGTCTTACTTCAGTTGTTGGTCCAAGTTTATGTATGTCCTTGTATGGTTTCTCCTAGAAATTTCTAGTTCTCTTTGTTGAGTGGTGGTGTGGCTCTACCTCTTTTAGGGTAAGATTGACAGTTCTATGAGTTTTCTCTAGTATTTGGTGGATTCTAGTGTTTTGTAAGGTGCTATATTTTCTATCTTGTTTGGGAATTTTTTAAAGATATTTGTTGTTGATCTTCACCTCTTTTGACATTTTTTTGTTATCTTGGTTTCATGGTGGAGCGACTCTATTCCTTTGTGTTGGCGTTCAAACCCTTTTTTTGGTTTTGAAAGGTTTGGTTTATTTGAGGTGTTCTTTACTGATACTCTTTTGGATTTATGGGTGTTGTTGGGTCTTTTACCTTGGATCCTTTCTTGGATTCCCCTTTTAAGGTGGGGTTGTCTCCTATTGTGGTGGAAATTATTCTCATCAGGTTGGCTTGGGTTTTTTCTCATCTTCTCCTTTGATGTCTTTGCTACCTTGGTTGTAAGGGGTTTTTTGCCTTTGTTTTTGAGTCTCCTTTTTCTCCTATTGAGGTGGAGATTTTTTGGAGGAGTACTCATAGTTCTACTAGTTGGTTGATTTTGTTAGATTTTGGTAGCTAGTAGCTTCTACTAACACACACTTGGCTCAAAAAGGTTGTGGTTTCTAAGGGGTTTCTTGTTGTTACTATCTCTTTGCTACAATATTTTTCTACTACTAGCTCTTTGCTCCAGTCTAAAAAAAAACGTGTATTTTTCTTCCCAATTTCTACATTGGGTGGGGTTTTCTAAGTTGTTTTCTTTTTTCAATTTCATTCTTCAAGAAAAAAGCATGATTTTTTACTAGTTCTATGCTTGAGTCAAAATCATAAGTTAGTGGTTTATTACTCTCTTTCTCAGTTTTTATGAGTCTTATTTTTTGTGGTCTCATTTTTGTGAGCCACCTCTTCCTCAATGGTTTATCTATTATAGGTACGAGGCCCCTTCAAATTTTAATCTAATCAAAACAACCCGTTAAAGTGTCTAGAATATTTATCGTTCATTGAAATATATATTACATTCATATGAAAAAACGTGTAAGCAATATCAATACAAAATCAATATTAGAATATCACAAGCTAACATTTGAAATCATTGAAAAAGCACCAAAAACATAATTTGGATTTAGGTCCTAGGTGCAAGTGAGGACCCATTCACCCAATGTCAAATGGGTCCTAGGCCACTTGCCTAGAACACACATCACTCAATGCTAAACCTTATGTCAAGGGATTTATGAATGTCGGGTTTTATCCCTTGGAAATTTCAATTAGTTAGGCTTGGATTTGAATTAAAGAGGTAAATTAAGGAAAATTAACCTCAATCAATTAATAAATCCTTGGGTTAATGTGAAAGTGTAAAGATACACCTTACAAAAACAAAAATAAGGCACAATTAACTCTATTTTAATTAAAAAGGAACCTAAAATTAATCTGAATATGCAAAATACATATGAGAACTCTAAATTAAGCCATAATTAAGCCCATTTTATTAATTATTCATTCCCAAATTAAGTGTGAAAAAGAGATATTTTTTCCTACACTACAAGTTTAACAATAATCTTTACAATCAATGTTACAACCATTCAACAATGCTCTTTGTGATCAATACTTCAAGTTTTAGGTTCAACAATGATCTTTGCAAACAACATTATAATCATTCAACAATGATCACTATGATCAACATTATAATCATTGAACAATGATCATTGTGATCAAGTGTACAAATTTTTAGGGTCAACAACGATATTTGTGATCACTGGTACTTATTCTACATGTATGAGTCCTCCAACTACAAATCTCACATATATGAGTGCTCCAAATTCTAATCTTGCACTAGTACATGGATAGAACTCAAGTAGCCCTTATAGTAGTAAAATTTTCATAGATTAAATTATATGGTTTATAGGATGATATTTGACCTTGCACAATTGTTATTTTGTCTGAAATGAGAATTTTTATACTCGTATTAAAAAAAATTTGAACATGGGTATGTGCTGGATCACCATGGAAAAAACAAGCCCTTAAGTAATAATGAAATTCAGAAACATCAGAATTAGGCAACTTGATGTAAAAATTTGAATAAGTTATCTATATTATTTTAGAAATATGTAAAAACAAAATCCATGGCAAATTGAATGTAGTTTGTAAACTACTAGGTTATTTTTTGTAAAAAAAATCTATTTGGTGAAAATTTGAAATTTCGATCGAGTAGTACTTAAGGTTCAGGGAAAAAATAAGAAGTAGGTGTATGTCTGACCACCCTAACCATAATAAAATAATACTATTTTTTAATAAGATTTTAGATATAAGTAGATGACTCATGTTTGGATGTGTTGCATATTTTTTTGTAAATGTTTTTCAAATAAAAAATTAATTATGAATTCTTTATTACAACTTTAAAAAAATATAAAAAGTCCTATGTTTGACCACCTTAACTTAGTCAAAACTTCATGAAATTCATTTTTTTTTTAATCCTATAGTATGCCAAGCATATAATGTGATGCATGTTTTGGATTCAAAAAATGTGATACCATTTGAAATCTATAGATGTTTTCCTATCAAGCTATCAATTAGGACTTTAGTCATAATTCTAATAGAAAATAGATAATAATTATTTATTAAATTCAAAGTAAAGTATATCTTATATTGGTAGAAAGTTGAGAATCTCCTTTACAAACCCTTTTCGTTTCATCAATTTTGGGTAGAATAAAAGTCATCAACCACATGGGCGAAATCTAGAAAAGAAAGGTAAGTTATAAAACATGTTTTTCGTGTTCACTTCTTAGGATTGGCAGGTCTGAACCAAATTCCAAAGCAAGCCTAGGCCTAATACCTAGGCATTAAATTTTGTGTCATCATATCGGATATCTGATTTGAATATGATATTTGGTATGTTTTAGATATGAGTTTTAAAATATTTATACAATTTTTAATATATGATTTCAAAAATGCAGTAAAGTTTATAGTTTAATATATTTAATATACAATATAGTTTATAATGTAATATATAATATACAATTTATGATAATCTCTTACTGAATTATGTATTTAATATATAATATATTATATTATTTTGTACAATATTTAAATATTATCTCTTTCCCCCTCTCTCTCCAACTCTCTCTCTCAATCACTCTTATTTGTCTCCCCTCTACCGTCTCTCTCTCCATCTCTCTCTCTTGACTGTAAAACCCCTCTCTCTCCCTCTCTCACTCTCTCCCTCCCACTCTCCCTCTATCCTTCCCTCTCTCTTTCTCTCTCTCTCTCTCTCTCCCTCTACCCTAAACCCTCTCTCTCTCCCTCTCTCCATCTCTCCCTCCCACTCTCCCTCTCTCTCCTTCCTACTTTCCTCTTTCTTATCCCCCCTCTCTCTCTCTCTCTCTCTCTCTCTCTCTCTCACACACACACACACACACACACACACACACACACACACACACACTCTCTCACTCCTCTCTCTCTCCTCCCACCTCCCTCTCCCCCCATCCTCTCTCTCCTCAACCCTAAACCCTCTCTCTCTCTCCCTCTCTACTCTCCTCTGCCTCTCTCTCTCTGCCTCCCACTCTCCCTTTTCCCCCTCTCCCCTCTAACTTCCCACTCTCTCCCTCTCACTCTCCCACTCACCCTATACCTCTCTCCCTCTCCCTCTCTCCCTCTCCCACTCTCCTTTTCTCCCTGTCCCTCTAACTCTCCCACTCTCCCTCTCAATCTCTCCCTCTCCCTTTTTCTCTCCCTCTCCCTCACTCCTTCTCTCTCTCATTGTCCCTCTCTCCCTCAACTGTAAACCCTCTCTATCTCCATCTCTCACTCTCCCTATTACTCTCCCAATCTATCTCTCTCCCTCTAACTCTCCACCTCTCTCTCTTTGTCTCTTTGTCTCTCTATCTCCCTCCCACTCTCCCTCTCTCTTTCCCACTCTCCCTCTTCTTCTCTCACTCTCCCACTCTCCCTCTAACTCCTCACTCTCCATCTCTCTCTACCCCCTCCCTCAACCCTAACCCCCCCTCTCTCTCTCCCTCCCTCCCACTCTACCTCCCTATCTCTCTCCCTCCCACTCTCCCTCTCTCCCTCTCCCTCTCTCCCTCTCCCTCTTTGATGGGGAGCCCTAAACCTCAAGAGAACTCTTGCTCTTCCCAAGACCTATTATTTGGTATTCTTAGGGTATTCCACTCTACCATACTTAGGGATCTCTCCTAAACCCCTAACTCCTTATAGGTCTCTCCACCAATTTCAAAATCTTCACCAACACTCCCATTCCACCACTGGGCTTCCTTGAGCTCCACACTGACCTAAATGTGTCCTAACCACTCCAGGGATAGGGTAAGGTAGTTTTGTTTTTATTTAGGTGTTTTGACTCCTTACTAATCCATTTCATTGGATACTTTCACCTTTTTCCCTTCACTTTCAAGAATTTCTAGTTTCTAGGCCTTGTAGCCTTTTTGCCTCTTTTAGGCCTCCTATAACCCATTTTATTCAGTTTTATCTCAAACTATCTTCACAACCCCCAAATTTTTTTGCAGATCCTTCCTATTAGCTATCAAGGCTTAAATATTTTCTAGGTCTAAGGTTCTAAAAGTGTCTGTACATAAGACTATCCTCATACCCCCTTATTTCAAGGGTTTCTAGGGTTTTTAGCACCTTTTCATCCTTTGAGGGATTCAAAAACCTTCTCAACTCTCCTCCTTCCACACACATGTTTGGAATACATGTTTGCACACTCTAATTCTCTTGATTTGCACAAACCAATCCATTTATCTGCTTTCTTTACTATTGTCCTCTCCAAGCCACTAGCCAAAATGCACTTGCACTCGCCTAGTGTTTGATGAACTCAACTCTTCCCCTGCAAACCAAGACTCCACACACACTATTTACATTGTAAAAAATGTCCCCTACTTTATTCCAAGTTTCCATAGTAGCCTTGCCATAGGAATTCAAGGGGGAAGTATGATTTCCAAAAGTTGGCTTAAACCGGTCCTATAAGGCCAAAACTTGTAAAACAGAAAGCAATTGAACTAAATGGCTAATATAATGCTTCAAACCGTAAATAAATAACAAAATTGAAAGACTCAAAGAATTATACTATTCCTTTCAATCCATTCTTGATTGGATGAAGGCTCAAACACAAATTTTCACTCAAAAGTTGTTGAATTCCACTCACACAATATGCTCTCCAAGTCTCACTTCGTGAAAATGAACTTCCAATCCATGTATTAGGGTTTGGATGACCCTATATACCTTTCTCTCACATCCTAGGAACCTTAGGTTGGGCTTAGAACATCATTAATGCCTTTTTTGAACTTTTAGGTGAAATTCCTAAGACAACATTGTCTAGTTTTTCCTAATCTCTACACTAAGACTTTCCCAAACCTCAAAGCACTAAACCAGCCTAAGCTTTCCATAACACACACATCAAAAAAACACTTGGGACTTTATAATTATTCCTTATTACCTTGGTGGTTGGCCTGAACCACCTACAAGCCAAAATTGTCAAGATCTTCCGAAAGACCCTTAAGGTGCTCTTGCACAATTCTCCCCCTGCAACAAAGAAGTTAAGGAACCTATGGTGTCTAGAGCTCCTCAATAATTCCATGCTTCTTAAATTCACATTCTTCTATCCAAGTAGCCTCTGGCTTTGGTTGATGTTTCCACTTCACTAGGTGCTCCTTGTATGTCTTGTGCCTAGTCTTCTTCACCCTTGAGTCTAAAATCTTGTCCACTTGTGGTCTGATTGATCAGCTACCTTGCGTTCTTCCACATCCTTGTTTATCTCTGCATTGTACTAGTCTTCATCCATTTCTGGTCCTTTATACTTCACCAAGTTTTGCACATTGAAGATAGGATAAATATACATCTCCTTGGGTAGCTCTACCTTGTAAGAATTTCATCCAGACTTAGCCAACACTTTACATGGACCTATCTTTTTCATCTATATCTTGCTTGGTAATCCTTTCTATAACCTTTCTTTTTTCATGCATACCATCACCATATCACCTATCTCAAATTGTAATTCTCTTCTCCCTTCATCTCTTTTTGCCTTCAACTTTTGGTTAGCCTGTATCAATGTATTCCTTACCTTCTAATGAACCTCTCTCATTGAGTGAGAAAAATCATCAACATGTCCATTGATTCCTTCATAACCTTTAAGTTTTGTAGGCTCAAGTGCACCCTTTGGATGTAAACCATAGACTATCTCAAATGGACTCTTACCCATAGTCCTATTTATGCTATCATTGTAATCAAATTCTGCTTGTTGAATCACTTGCTCCCATCCTTGTCCATACTCCTTAGTTAATCATCTCAACAATTTCCCAAGTACCCTATTGATCACCTTTGTTTTTCCATCTATTTGTGGATGATATGTTGAGCTATGAGACAAGTTGGTTCCTAGCCTCTTCCAAAGAGTTTTCCAAAAATGCCCCATAAACTTCACATCTCTGTTTGCAACTATGCTCCTTGGCAACCCATGTATCCTCACTACTTTCTTGAAGAATAGGTGTGCAATTTGACTTTCATCATGTGTTGTCTTGCATGGAATAAAATGGCTCATCTTGCTAAATTTGTTCACTACCACAAACACACTGCCAAAACCAGTTGGTGTCCTAGGTAGCCCTACTATGAAGTCCATGCTTATGCATTCCCATGGTCTACTTGGGATGGGTAATGGATGATAAAGACCTGCATTACATGATGTTCCCTTTTCCTTTTGACATACTCCACATTGTTCAACATATCTTCTTACATCTCTTTGCATTTTAGGCCACCAATAGAACATCTCCACTGAGTCTAGTGTCTTGTTCAAACCAAAATGACCACTCAAACTACCATTATGATTTTATTAGATTATATTCTCCCTCATGGAACCTCTAGGAACACAAAATTTTTTCCCCTTAAACAATAAACCATTTTTCAAGGTGTAATCAACATATTCACTGTTAAAATGGTTCTCATAATAAGTACATACCTTGTATATTTTTGAGAAATCAAAATCTCCTTCATATAGATCTTTGAATCCTTCAACCCCTATGCTTTGTAGTTGTATCTCTTGGAAAATAATCAACCTCCTACTAAGAGCATCATTAACCTTGTTGTTAACCCCCTTCTTATGCTTGATGGTAAAGGTGTATGAATGCAAAAACTCCATCCACTTGATGTGCCTCAAACTGAGCTTATCTTGAGTATTTATGTAGCTTAAGGCTTGATTGTCTGTGTATACCACAAATTCCTTTGGAAATAGGTAGTGCCTCCACTTCAAAAGAGTCTGCACCAAAGCATATAGCTCTAAGTCATAGGATGAGTACCTAGAATTTTCTTCATTGAACCTCTCACTGAAGAATGCCACTGGCCCGCCTTCTTGGCTTATAAAATCCCCAACTGCTATGTTACTTGCATCACATTCCACTATGAATGGTTTTTCAAAGCTTGGTAGAACTAGGATAGGTTGGGTAGATATTTCCCTCTTCAACATTTCAAATCCTTCATTGGCTTCTTTGTTCCACACAAACTTAGTTTTCAGTCCTCCTTTGATGGTGTCAAGAACTAGTGCATAGATTTCACTAAAGCTTCTTACAAACATC
Organism: Sequoiadendron giganteum; assembly: GCA_007115665.2. NCBI lineage: Eukaryota > Viridiplantae > Streptophyta > Pinopsida > Cupressales > Cupressaceae > Sequoiadendron > Sequoiadendron giganteum. The sequence goes on from CM021102.1 coordinate 446,255,917, forward strand.
CTATAGAGCTAAGCTAATCCATGGAAAATCCTAACTTTTGTCCCTATCTTGGGAGTAGGCCAACTAAGAATGGATTCAACCTTGATCTTGTCCATTTTGAAGTTCCCTTGAGACACTAGAAATCCTAGGTAAACTAACTCTTTCTTCATGAACTGACTTATCTCAAGATTTATGGTGAGCTTCTCCTCTTGAAGTTTCCTCAACACTAGTTTTAGGTGCTTCATATGTTCTTTTGCTTTTTTGAAGATAAGGATATCATCTATGTAGACACCCACAAAAACTCCTATTAATTCCTGCAATACCTCATTCATCACCCTCATAAAAGTGTTAGGTGCATTTGTAATCCCAAATGGAATCACTAACCATTCATATAACCCTTCTGTGGTTTTGAATGTTGACTTCCATTCATCTCCCTCTTTCATCCTAATCTGATAATAACCACTTTCCAAATCAATTTTGGAATAGTACTTAAAACCTCCTAAACAATCCATTTGATCTTCTATCCTAGGAATAGGAAATATATATCTAATATTTTTCCTATTTATTTCCCTAGAATCAATACACATTCTCCACTTATGTCTCTTTTTAGGTTCCAACACAACTGGAACAACACATGGACTTATGCTCTTTTTGATCAGCCCTTGATCCAAAAGTTCTTAAACTTGCCTTGCTATCTCTTTGTTCTGCTTCAGTGTCATCTTTTATGCAGCCTTCTTAGGTAGTGTTTCTACTAGTATAAAGTCTATTTGATGAATGATTGCTGTCTTGGGTGGTAGTGTAGCTAGTGTACCTTCACAAATGATGTCCCTAAATTGATCCAATAGTCGCTTCACTTCTGCTATCATAGGTAGCTGATAAGGTGACTCTTCTTCCTTTGGCTTAAACATAATTGCATAGACAACTCCTTCTTCCTCCTTGATGTCTTTCAGGAATTACTTTCCTCTCATCAAAAGGACACTATTCTACCTTTTCCACTATGTTTTCTTCTAACAAAGACCGTATCTTGTAAGTCACTCCATCCTTCTTGAATGAGTACTTATTCTCCTTGCCATTGTGTAATGCCTCCCTATCATATTGCCATGGTCTTCCAAGCAACATATGGCATGCATCCATTTGTAGCACATCACACAGTATCCTATCATGATATTTTCCTATAGTAAACTCAACCCACACTTGTTCATTGACTAGTATATTATGCCTCTTGTTCAACCAAGTAACCTTGTAAGGGAACACATGGGGTATCTTGATAAGTTTCAACTTTTCTACTGCCTCCTCTAAGATGACATTATTAGTAGACCTTGAATCTATGATGACCTTGCAAACCTTTCCTAATATCTTGCACTTGACTCTAAAATGAGCTCTCCCTTGTTTGTGTTCAACCTCGATAGGTCCTTTGATCAAGATCCTTTTTAACATTAGATACTCACCTTTCTCTGAATCTAGACTCACCTCTGAATGTTTGGAGCAGCCCTCTTTTTGAACATAGTTGATCTTCCTCTCACTTTGTGAAGATGTTGGCTTGTCAGGACAACTATAAGTCGGATGACCCAACTATCCACAATTGTAGTATTTCATGGAAGCAAAATGAGAGCTTCTCCCAAAGCCTCCTGATCTGCCTCTTCCTCCATTGTTTGAGCTTCTACCTATGTAACCCCCTCTACAAGATGCTTATTACTCTCTTGCTTCTCTATCAAGTCTCTAGCTAGCTCTGCATTGGTCACCATGGTGTTCTCTCCTATAGATTCACTTCTCTCTCACATTCACTAATTTCAATTCCCAAGCCTTTATTGTCTCTTATACCAATTTGATGGGGAGTGATAAACCTCAAGATCACTCTTACTCTTCCCAAGACCTATTCTTTGGTCTTCTTAGGGTATTCCAATCTACCATACTCAAGGATCTCTCCTAAACCCCTAACTCCTTATAGGTCTCTCCACCAATTTCAAAATCTTCACCAACACTCCCATTCCACCACTGGGCTTCCTGGAGCTCCACATTGACCCAGATTTTTCCTAACCACTCCAGGGCTAGGGTAAGGTGGTCTTGTTGTTATTTAGGTTTTTTTACTCCTCAATGGTCAATTTCATTAGATACTTTCACCTTTTTCCCTTCGCTTTCAAGAATTTCTAGTTTCTAGGCCTTGTAGCCTTTTTGCCCCTTTTAGGCCTGCTAGAACCCATTTTCTTCACTTTTCTCTCAAACTGTCCAAACAACCCCAAATTTTTATTGGAAATCATTCCTATTGGTTATCAAGGCTTCAATATTTTCTAGGTCTAAGGTTCTCAAGTGTCCGTACATAGGACTGTCCTCATACGGCCTAATTTTAAGGGTTTCTAAGGTTTTTAGCACCTTTTCCTCCTTTGAGGGCTTCAATGACCTTCTCAACTCTCTTCCTTGCACAAACATTTCTAGAATATATTTTACCACACTCTCATGCTCCTGATTGGCACAATCCAATCCATTTAGCAGATTTCTTTACTGCTATCCTTTCCAAGCCACTAGCTAGAATGCACTTGGAGTCGCCTAGTGTTTGATGAATTCAACTCTTCCCCTACAAACCAAGACTCCAAACACACTATTTAAACTATAAAAATAGTCCCCTACTTTATTCCAAGTTTCCATGGTATCCTTTCTACGGTAATTCAAGTGGGGATCATGATTTCCGAAAACTAGCCTAAACGGGCTATAAGGCCAAAACTCCAAAAACCTGCAAAACAGAAAAAAATTGAACTAAATGGATAATATAATGCTTCATAGAGTAATTACATAACACAATTGCAAGACTTAAATAATTATACCAGTCCTTTCAATCCATTCTTGATTGGATGAAGGCTCAAACACAAATTTTCACTCAAAAGTTGTTGAATTCCACTCACACAATATGCTCTCCAAGTCTCAATTCATGAAAATGAACTTACAATACAAGTATTATGGTTTGGAAGACCTTATAAACATTTCTCCCATGTGCTAGGACCCTTAGGTCGGGCTTAGAACATCATTAATGCCTTTTTTAAACTTTTAGGCCAAATTCCCAAGACAACATTGTCTAGGTTTTCCTAAACTCTACACTAAGACTTTCCTAAACCTCAAAGCTCTAAACCAACCTAATATTTCCATAAAAAACACATTAAAAAATAACTTGGGACTTTATAATTAGTCCTTATTATCTTGGTGGTTGGCCAAAACCACCTACAAGCCAAAATTTCCAAGATCTTCCAAAAGACCCTTAAGGTGCTCCTCCACCACTCCCTCCCACTCTCCCTCTCCCTATCCTTTTCATCTAAAAATTGATTTGTATTCATTTCTATAACCTTGCTTTGTTCAATTATACCATCACCATATCACCTATCTCAAATTGTAATTATCTTCTCCGTTCATTTACTTTTGCCTTCAACTTTTGATTAACCTGTATCAATGCATTCTTTACCTTCTCATGAACCTCTATCATTGAATGAGGAAAATCATTAGCATGTCCATTGATTCCTTCATAACCTTTCAGTTTTGTAAGCGCAAATACACCCCTTGGATGTAAACCATAGACTATCTCAAATGGACTCTTACCCGTAGTCCTATTTATGCTATCATAGTAAGCCAATTCTGCTTATTGAATCACTTGCTCCCATCGTTGTTCATACTCCTTAGTTAATCATCTCAACAAGTTCCCAAGTACCCTATTGATCACCTTTTTTTTTCCATCTATTTGTGGATGATATGCTGAGCTATGAGACAAGTTGGTCCCTAGCCTCTTCCAAAGAGTTTTCCAAAAATGCCCCATAAACTTCACATCTCTGTTTGCAACTATGCTCCTTCGCAACCCATGTATCCTCACTACTTTCTTGAAGAATAGGTGTGCAATCTGACTTCCATCATGTGTTTTCTTGCATGGAATAAAATGGCTCTTCTTAATAAATCTATCCACTACCACAAACACACTCGCAAAACCAGTTGGTGTCCTAGGTAGCCCTACTATGAATTCCATGCTTATGCATTCCCATGGTCTACTTGGGATGGTTAATGGATGATAAAGACCTGCATTACATGATGTTCCATTTTCCTTTTGACATACTCCACATTGTTCAACATATCTTCTTACATCTCTTTGCATTTTAGGCCACCAATAGGACATCTCCACTAAGTCTAGTGTCTTGTTAAAACCAAAATGACCACTCAACCTACGATTATGCTTTTCTTGGATTAGATTCTCCCACATGGAACCCATAGGAACACACAATTGTTTCTCCTTAAACAATAAACCATTTTTCAAGGTGTAATCAACATATTCACTATGAAAATGGTTCTCAAAATTAGTACATACCTTGTATATTTCTAAGAAATCAGAATCTCCTTCATACGGATCTTTGAATCCTTCAACCCCTATGCTTTGTAGTTGTATCTCTTGGACAATAATAAACCTCCTAATAAGAGCATCATTAACCTTGTTGTTAACCCCCTTCTTATGCTTGATGGTAAAGGTGTATGAATTCAAAAATTCCATCCACTTGATATGCCTCAAACTGAGCTTCTCTCAAGTATTTATGTAGCTTAAGGCCTAATTGTCTGTGTATACCACAAATTCCTTTGGAAATAGGTAGTGCCTCCACTTCAAAAGAGCTTGCACCAAAGAATATATCTCTAATTCATAGGATGAGTACCTAGAATTTGCTTCATTCAACCTTTCACTGAAGAATCCCACTGGCCTTCCTTCTTGGCTTAGAACAGCCCCAACTACTATGTTACTTGCATCACATTCCACTATGATGGTTTTTCAAAGCTTGGTAGAACTAGGATAGGTTGGGTAGTTATCTCCCTCTTCAACCTTTCAAATCCTTGATCGACTTCTTTTGTCCACACAAACTTAGTTTATAGTCCTCCTTTGATGGTGTTAACAACCGGTGTATAGATTTCACTAAACCTTCTTACAAACTTCCTATAGAACTGAGCTAGTCCATGGAAAATCCTAAATTTTCTCCCTGTCTTGGGAGTAGGCCAACTAAGAATCAAATCAACCTTGCTCTTGTCCATTTACAAGTTCCCTTGAGACAAGAAAAATCACAGGTAAACTAACTCTTTCTTCATGAACTGACATTTCTCAAGATTTATGGTGAGCTTCTCCTCTTGAAGTTTCCTCAATAGTAGTTCTAGGTGCTTCATATGTTCTTTTGTTTTTCTGAAGATAAGGATATCATCTAGGTAGACACCCACAAAAACTCCTATAAATTCCTTCAACACCTCATTCATCACCCTCATTAAAGTGTTAGGTGCATTTGTAATCCCAAATGGAATCACAACCATTCATATAACCCTTCTGTGGTTTTGAATGTTGACTTCCATTCATCTCCCTCTTTCATCCTAATCTGATAATAACCACTTTTCAAGTCAATTTTGGAATAGTACTTAACACCTCCTAACCAATCCATTTGATCTTCTATCCTAGGAATAGGAAATATATATCTAATAGATTTCCTATTTATTGCCCTAGAATTAGTACACATTCTCCACTTATCTCCCTTTTTAGGTGCCGACACAGCTAGAATAGCACATGGACTTCTGCTCTTTCTGATCAGCCCCTGATCCAAAAGTTCTTAAACCTGCCTTGCTATCCCTTTTTTCTGCTTTGGAGTCATCTTGTATGCATCCTTCTTAGGTAGTTTTGATCTTAGTATAAAGTCTATTTGATGACTGATTTCTCTCTTGGGTGGTAGTGTAGCTGGTGTACCTTCACAAATGATGTCCCTAAAATGATCCAATAGTCACTTCACTTTTGCTATCATAGGTAGCTGATTAGGTGACTCTTCTTCCTTTGGCTTCAACATAATTGCATAGACAACTCCTTCTTCCTCCTTGATGTCTTTTAGGAATTACTTTCCTCTCATCAAAAGGACACTATTCTACCTTTTCCACTATGTTTTCTTCTAACAAAGTCTGTATTTTTTATGTCACTCCATCCTTCTTGAATGAGTACTTATTCTCCTTGCCAATGTTTAATGCCTCCCTATCATATTGCCATGGTATTCCAAGCAACATATGGCATGCATCCATTTGTAGCACATAACATAGTATCCTATCATGATACTTTCCTATAGTAAACTCAACCCACACTTGTTCATTGACTAGTATGTTTTGCCCATTGTTCAACCAAGTAACCTTGTAAGGGCACACATGGGGTATCTTGATGAGTTTCAACTTTTGTACTACCTCCTCTGAGATGACATTATCAGTAGACCTTGAATCTATGATGACCTTGCAAACCTTTCCTAATATCTTGCACTCGACTCTAAAAAGAGCTCTCCTTTGTTTGTGTTCATCCTTAGTAGGTCCTTTGATCAAGACCCTTCTTAACATGAGATTCTCACCTTTTCCTGAATCTAGACTCACCTCTGAATGTTTGGAGTAGTCCTCTTCTTGAACATAGTTGATCTTCCTCTCACTTTGTTAAGATGTTGGCTTGTCAGGACACCTATAAGACGGATGAACCAACTATCCATAATGGTAGCATTTCATGGAAGCAAAATGAGAGCTTCTCCCAAATCCTCCTTATCTACCTCTTCCTCCATTGTTTGAGCTTCTACCTCTGTAACCCCCTCTACTATTTGAGTCATGGGATTGTTCTCCAACCTTGGAATAGACTTGGCTTCTATTCTCTTTGCTTCTTCCACCAAAACCTCCTCTTTTTCCACCTCTAGAGTCTCTACCTCTTCCTTTACCTCTAGTATTGGAATCTTGTTTCTTTTTCAGTTTCTCTTCCACCTTAATGGCCATTTGATAGCAGCTATGGAGGGTAGTAAGTGTGAAAAGACTCGAATCCTCTTGTATGCTCCATCTAAGACTGTTTAGATACCTAGCAACCTTGATGCTTTAAAATTCTTGCACTATAGATCTAAGGCTTAGTTTTTGGAACTCCTTTGTATATGCATCTATATCTAGGTCTCTTTGTCTGAGATTTTGTCTCTTCTTATGAAATTTAATGTCATAGTTCTTAGGTATATAGTTCTCCTTCACTTTAGCCGCCATAGTTTTCCAATTTCCTATGGGTTTCTTGCCTTCCATCTATCTTTTTCTAGCAACTTACACCAAGTTAATGTTTGTCCTCTTAACCTTGATTTTGCTATCTTCACCTTTTCTGCCTCAGTAACTCCATCACATTGAAAGTGATTCTTTATTCCTTCAATCCATTTCATAACTAGCTCTGCATCCATTTTTCCACTGAACACAGGGACACCTTCAAGTGCCTTGCCACTCAATGCCTTCAAAGCTTCAAGGAAGGGTTCCTTTGCTATTGGAGGGTCAGGTTGTGGTTCTATGTACTCCTCCGCTTCGTATTTAACCTTGTCTTTGTCCTCTGTCAACTGCACTTTCATCTTGCTTGTTGATTTGACAACTTCTTCCAATTTTTACATCATCTCTTCCATAGCCTCTTCAAGACACTTATTATTCTCTTGCTTCTCTATCAAGTCTCTAGCTAGCTCTACATTGGTCACCATGGTGTTCTCTCCTATAGATTCACTTCTCTCTAACATTCACTAATTTTAATTCCCAAGCCTTTATTGGCTCTTATACCAATTTGATGGGGATCCCTAAACCTCAAGAGCACTCTTACTCTTCCCAAGACCTATTCTTTGGTCTTCTTAGGCTATTCCACTCTATCCTACTTAGGAATCTCTCCTAGACCCCTAACTCCTTATAGGTCTCTCCACCAATTTCAAAATCTTCACCAACACTCCCATTCCACCACTGGGCTTCCTTGAGCTCCACACTGATCCAGATTTTTCCTAACCACTCCAAGGCTAGGGTAAGGTGGTCTTGTTGTTCTTTAGGTTTTTTGATTCCTCACTCATCAATTTCATTGGATACTTTCACCTTTTTCACTTCGCTTTTAATAATTTCTAGTTTCTAGGCCTTGTAGCCTTTCTAGTTTAAGAATTTCTAGTTTGTAGCCTTTTTGCCCCTTTTAGGCCTCCTAGAACCCATTTTCTTCACTTTTCTCTCAAACTGTCTTAACAACCCTAAAATGTTTTTGCAGATCCTTCCTATTAGCTATCAAGGCTTCAATATTTTCTAGGTCTAAGGTTATGCAAGTGTCCGTACATAGGACTATCCTCATACCCCCTAATTTCAAGGGTTTCTAGAGTTTTTAGCACCTTTTCATCCTTTGAGAGCTTAAACGACCTTCTCAGCTCTCCTCCTTGCACACACATGTCTAGACTAAATTCTCCCACACTCTCATGCTCCTGATTGGCTTAAACCAATCCATTTATCAGCTTTCTTTACTGCTGTCCTTTCCAAGTCACTAGCTAGAATGCACTTGGAGTTGCCTAGTGTTTGATGAATTCAACTCTTCCCCTACAAACCAAGACTCCACACACACTATTTACACTGTAAAAAAAGTCCCGTAATTTATTCCAAGTTTCCATGGTATCCTTTCTACGGGAAATCAAGTGGGGATCATGATTTCCAAAAACTGGCCTAAATGGGCTATAAGGCCAAAACTCCAAAAACTTGCAAAACAAAAAAAAATTGAACTAAATGGCTAATATAATGCTTCACACAGTAATTAAATAACAAAATTGCAAGACTCAAAGCATTATACTAGTCATTTCAATCCATTCTTGATTGGATGAAGGCTCAAACACAAATTTTCGCTCAAAAGTTGTTGAATTCCACTCACACAATATGCTCTCCAAGTCTCAATTCATGAAAATTAACTTCCAATCCAGGTATTATGGTTTGGATGACCTTATATTCCTTTCTCCCACATGGTAGCACTCTTAGGTCTGGATTAGAACATCATTAATACCTTTTTTGAACTTTTAGGCCAAATTCCTAAGACAACATTGTCTAGTTTTTCCTAAACTCTACACTAAGACTTTCCCAAACCTAAAATCTCTAAACCAACCTAAGCTTTCCATAAAAATCACATCAAAAAAACACTTGTGACTTTCTAATTAGTCCTCATTATCTTGGTGGTTGGCCAGAACCACCTACAAGCCAAAATTTTTGAGATCTTCCAAAAGACCCTTAAGGTTCTCTTCCACCACTCTCTCCCTCTCTCCCTCCCATCTCCCTCTCCCTCTCTCTCTCTCTCCTTCCCCCCTCTCTCCTTCCACTCTCCTCTCTCTCACTCTCCCACTTCCTCTCCCTCCCTCTCCCTCACTCTCCCTCTCTCTCTCTCCCTCTCTCCCTCAACCCTAAACCCTCTCTCTCTCTCCCTCTCTCTCTCCCTCCCACTATCCTCCCTCTCTCTCCCCCTCCCTCTCTCTCAATTTCAAAATATCCCTCTCTACCTCAAACCTAAATCTCTCTCTCCTCAACCCCTAAACTCTCTCTCTCTCCATCTCACTCTCCACCTCTCCCTCTCCCACTCTCCATCTCCCACTCTTCCTTTCCATATCTCCCTCCCACTCTCCCTCTCACTCTTGCACTCTCCCACTCTCCCTATCCCTCTCCCTCAACCCTAAACCCTTTGTCTTTGCCTCTCCCTCTCCCTCTCCCTCTCCCTCCATCTCTCTCTCTCCCTCCCCACTCTCCCTCTCTCCTTCCCATTGGGGGATCCCACAAAGATGGTTTACAATTTCTAAGAGGAACTGATTTTTGCTGAAATCACATATTTTTAGAAAATATAATAATTTATGCCTTTAAAATTTTCATTTTAAGGATTCCAATTGAAGAGGGTTTGATCAAACCACCTTAGATCAAACCCACTTGGATAGAACCTCACTAGTTTAAACCATACCTATAAATGAGTCTCCTTTAGACCTATCAAAATGTTGATAAAAAATCACTTTTGATTTACGTTTTGGGGGATCAAATGAATTCATTTAAAATTTATTTCAAATGATTATGGTAGTCCTCAAGATGAATTATCCCATGAATATAATTTTAATATGTTTTGGTTTTATTATGTATGTGTTTTTTTAGATTTATTAAACATGGGTTTTTCACTGAAAATCAATCTCTTTGTTTTGCACATGTGGAAAAACAGAAAATTATCAAAAAAAAAAATTTAAATAGTTTGTGCTGGGTATTGATGTCCTTGATCCATTAAAAAAAATAAAATTGAATTTTGATACATACAGAAAAATATATGTTGTATATAGTCTGCCTATGTCTAAATTGCAATTGGTTTGACTTAGAAACTCTATTAAGGAGAAAAAATTCAATAAAAAAATATGAGATGAAATGAAAGTGCTAGATATCATAGTTAAAAATCTAAACTCAAAAAAATTAGAATTTTATCCTTTATACAAAAAAAGTTATGTTGTATACAGTGAGTGTCACTTTTTAAAAATGTTGTTTTCTAAAAAAAATAGTTTTTCGTGGGAGATGGAAAAAGAAGTGCAATCTTATTCCATAATTTTTGAAAAAAAAAAAAAGAATCTACAAACAAAATGTGATGAGGCTCTAGTTTTCATCATCTTCAAATTCGAAACGGTTTAGCCTCTATAGGTGCCCGAATGTGAAGATTTAGTTAAAAATAATAAATTCAGTGTCCAGTTTGGGAAAAAATTGTAAACCACTATTGTGGGATCACCCCACTCTCCCTCTTCTTCTCTCACTCTCCCACTCTCCCTCTCTCCCTCTCCTTGAACCTTAAACCCTCTCTCTCTCTCTCTCCCTCCCTCTCTCTCGCCCTCCCACTCTCCCTCCCTCTCTCTCTCTCTCCCACTCTCCCTCTCTCCCTCTCCCTCTCCCTCTCTCACTCTCCCACTCTCCCTCTCTCACTCTCCCTCTCCCTCTCTCCCTCTCCCTCTCTCAATATACCACTCTCCCACTCTCCCACTCTCTACCATTTACCCATAGGTCTATGTGGGCACAAATCAGATATCCAATTTGTAAAACTCCAATGTGTAGAGCTAAAATCTCACTATTGCAAAACATTTTAAAATATTTTCCAAATCAGATATCCGATTATAATCGGATATCGGATTTGTGGGCCATATAAAAACCCCATGTGGGCCATTTTTGTGCATTCCAAGAGACCCTACATTCTATTTTCAGCACTTTACAAGCAACAAACATGTAGTTTTAGATAGGAAGAGATAAAGATCAATTTTTTGGAGCATCTTGTACTCAAATTTGTCATAAGGAATGAATTTTTAGCATCTTTTATGAGGTATAATGGGGAGCAGCAGTCATCAGAAGCAAAATCATAAGAGAAAGCTTACAAAATAACAAATTCAATAATATAGACAAAGAGATAGAGAAGGTCATAGGAAGAACAGACAAGTTATGTTAAATATTTGTGAGCCTGAGCCCTATGGTCTTTCAAGTGAAGAGGAAATTGAATATGTTCAAGGTGAAAATGTAGAGCATGATATTAAAATTGGGAATGAAAATGTTCAAATTTATATTGAAAATGTTCAAGGTGAAAATGTTGGAATTGAAGATGTTGAACATGGTATTCAAATTGGGAATGAAAATATTGAAATTAATAATGAAAATGTTCAAGGTGAAAATGTTGGAAATGAAGATGTTGAACATGATATTGAAATTGGGAATGAAATTATCCAAACTGATATTGAAAATGTTCAAGGTGGAAATGTTGGAAATGACGATGTTGAACATAATATTGAAGAAAGTGTAAATTATGTTTCACTAGATTAGATGAGAAATGAAGAACCTTGTGTGGAAGAAATGAATATTCCAAATTCAAGACCTCCAAGGACCCCTAAATGGTTAGTTGAAACTGATGATAACATTATAAATAATTTTGAAGGCAAGAGATCAACATGAACTATTTGGTTGTGGACTAGAAGAATTTTCAACCAATATTTAGCGAAAGAAATTGACCGAGAAATGCCAACTTTTTGTACAATTGCAAAATATGAGACCTTTGCTAGCCAAATTGAAGATTCATGTGAACAAGAAGATGGAAACAAATTCTATTATTGTCAAAAATATTTTTAATGCTCTCAAGTCTATTGGAAAAAATAACAAGGAAACATATAAGAGAGCTTCTTGGAGATTCATTACAACCACCCTAATAAGCCATCAATTGAAAAAGGATCGCTTTATGAGACAAAATTGTATTAATTCTAACATAAATCGTAAAAATTTTGATAGAGCACTTGCAAGAAGAGAAAGAATAGATCATCCTCTTCAAAATGATACATGGGATTTTTCCAAGAGGCTTCCACATGTTGAGAAGAAGATAACCGATAATGTAAATCAAGTAATTCAACAATTTTGGAAGGATAACTCTAGAGTATAACCCAAAGCAAAGGATTTTTTAGAGTTAAGAATTAGAAATCGAGACCGTACACCGCATCCTAAACATTTCTTGGAATCAAGCCAAATAATGTTGTTCAACAAATTTATTGAAACACATCCAAATTTGGAAATCTCGCAAAGGACTTTTGAAGGTTTGAACCCATTTTATTCTGTGCCTCTTAAGATTCGTAATACTTGTTTTTGCAAATACCATATGGAATTTTCAATGTACCATGAACTATTATGCTATATCCATTCTACTTTGTATACTAATAAAATTTTGTAGGAGTGTGGTGCAATGCATCTTCTAAAATCATCAAGGGACTTGCTAGATCTATTTTTATGTTCTAGAGATGATGGTTCCTTTTTCTATAGAAATGATTGTTTAAATGCGAAGTGCTCACAATGTGGTGGCTTGTCATAGTTTGTTCAATGTTTTCATGAGGGTTCTGAACATGAATTTGGAAATAATCTTGTTGAGAAAAATAGATATGAGATAGTCAAATATATTTTGTAGAGTGGAGGTGAAGGTTTGAGATGCGAGTTGGTTAGAAATGAATGCACTGTTGCTGATTTTATTTCATATTTTAAAGACAATTTTTTCTACAAGTATGTAAGGTATAGTCACAGGTCTTAGTGTTTAGATCAATAATTCAAGATATGTAAGGACTCTTTTCCAATTGGCACTATTATATCAATGGTTGATTTTTTAGAAAAATACATATTGCAACCACAAAACGAGGTACAATCTCAGTATTACAATTCTATTTATATTGCTATTTTTGTCCACATAATGTTTAGAAATGCACCTGATAGTACAAAGGAGGATTGAAATATAATCAAAGAGTATCATTTTTATATGAGTGATGATAGATCTCACTCATCAAAGTATGTCCAACATTGTTTCGAGAGTTTTTTTGAGTTCTTTTAGGACCATGATATGGCACTAGGTCGACATCTCATTTGGTCAGATCACTGCATAGGTCAATTCTAGAATGATCGTATGTTTTATTGGTTGAGTAGAATGCATGTAGAGAGGGGTGTACCAAATATTTGGAGTTTTTTTGAAGCTAGGCATGGAAAAGGGGATCATGATGGAGCAAGTGCATGTGTAAAGAGAGCTCTAGTTAAGGAGAAATTGAAGATTTCAGGAGAAAAATTTAGTGATGCATGTTCTATTATTGATTGGTGTAGTTCAACATTGTCACAAGGAGGGACACTTGATTCAACAGTGCACAAATTCTTTTGGCTGGTTGAGGAGGGTACAATGGGAGGCAAATTGGATTTTCATACAATCAAAGACTCTTCAAAGATACATTTGTTTTGAAGCTCAAATTCAAACACATGGACCATTTGGACCCGACAATTGGATTTTTTTTGTCAGAGTTGTATTCATTGCGAGTCAAGTGAGTGGGTGGATAAATGGGTTCCACAATATCTAATTCTTTTATCTCAAACTATATCCATGAAAAATGAAATAATATAAATTTCACTTGATTACGACCAGCTTCCAGATCTACTACAACCAAGACATGTTTTTGTAGTTGTTGTACCGCAGGAGAATGACGAGAGATTAAAATATTGGCTAGATCAATGTGTGCCACAAGCTAACACAATGGATAGAAGATGATGATGGGTTCATGTATCCTATCGGTTCAGTTGTGGTTGCAAGAACTTGGTTGTGAACATATATGATTAGAAAGAATGGCATACCTACATTTGAAGACTATAAGAAACAAAAAACCATTCTCCTTGATAAAATTAATGGAGGGAAGCTACATGTAGGAGAATAATTCCATAAAATATAAAATAAAGTAGAAGGGGTGTTAGGGTTGGTTAAATTGAATGCATAATAATCTAGGTTAGATCCATGGAAAATATGTAGAAATAAGAAGGTTATCAAGGAGTTCACAAGCCAAGAGGAATTGTCCATGACATATGTAAATAATTTAGTCAGTGAAGGAAGACATAAAACCTAAGAGATAAATGTTGTTTGACAAGAATATTTATTGAAGGAAGATAGCAAAAGAGGAGGAGAGATATTAGAAAAGGAGGAACTATGATGAAAATGAAGAGTGTAGGAAGCTACATGGATGATAAATAAAGGACTTAGAGGGAGTTGTGAAATTTTTTAAGTGTATACATCTAAAAATGGTTACATCAGATTGAGTCTAGTAATTAATTAAATAAAATTTATTTAATTGATCTTCTAATTTCATCTACATATAAATAAATTTAATTATTTATTTATATTGTTCATTTTCTAATTCTTCTATTTCAATTAAATAACTAAGTTTATTTAATTATTATCATTTTTTATCTTCTTCTTAATTAATTAAATAAATTTTATAATTTACTTAATTTAATTATCCTATTGTACTTTAAGTTTGAATTTTTAAATTCAAATAAAGATATTCTTCTTAATTCATCATCATTTCTTATTCTTCACTTCACATATAATTAAATATTCTAAATATTTAATTAAATACCTTTTCCACTTTTCACACATAATTAAATATTTTAAATATTTAATTATGAAAACTTCTAAATCCACATGTCACATATAATTAAATAATTTACTCATTTAATTATGGAATTATATTCAACTACCAACTAACTCCTCATAACTAAAAAATGACAAATGGCTACTTTCCTTGATTTTTGAATGGAGAAGGTTATGTAGGAGGAAATTTTTTCCCTCTCTCTCCAATTTCTCGATCTTCCACCATTCATCTTACCAGGCTCGTTTTCAACCGTTGATCTTTTCCAACTAGGCTTTTCCATCCAAAAGTCTATAAATACAACCTCTTTGTGCTTTGAAAAGAATCTAATCTAGTTACATTATCCAGTATTTAGCAATCTTAATTTCTATATTTGTTTAGCATATCACAACATCTTAGCTTTATCATTTTAGCACAAGCAATCATGGTAGAATAATCTTGCATAATCTATTTTAGTTTCATATCTTACCATAGATTTATCTCATATTATTTAGCATAGGAATGCATGCTATATGTTATCTCATTCTCTAGGTTGTCATTTTGTCGAGCCTTTTCCTACACAATCTGAGAACAAGTAGCTTAAAATGAATCCTTGGAGATAGAGGACAATGGGATTTCATTGAATAATTTGCCGAGTTTAGAGTTTGTTAATCTTTAAATTATATTTATTTGATACAATATTGCATTGTTGTGTTTTTTTAGCTTATTAGTTTATCCCACATATTCACACACACATTTTTGGCACTCACCGTGGGAATCAAGCCCCATTTTTAATATTTTATTGCAGATTTTTTGGTAGGTTATAAACTCAACTCAAAATTTAGTGCATATGAGACCCGTTTTAGTGCGTACATGGGACATTTTAGCACATACAAGGCATGTTCAATGCATAACGACTCTATTTTAGAGCATTCCTATGGTTTTTCAGTGCATATCTACTCTGTTCTAGTGCACCCCTATGTTTCTTTTAACACATATATGCTTTGTTTTAGTGCATTTATGTGTTCTTTTAGCTCATCCAAGAGACTATAATTTTTAATCCTGATTCCGATGTGTCCATGGACATAGATTAATACATTATGCATAAGGTTAAAATGAAGCAATCCTAGGGTAGTCATTCAGAATAAAATAAACCAATCTTAGGATAGTCATGAAAAAATTGATATATCTTGGATAAAATGAATCCCATGTATTTTGTGAAGCAACATATTCACTTAGCTTAGAAAATTTGTCATTTGGGATTAAAATTGAACAAGGTTGTTTGTTCTGGTTGTAAGGTGATAGGCCTATGCTCTCCCCTTAACTGGTTGATACAAATACCAAACTCATCTTTTCATTTCATACACTTTATGCTTTATAAAACCTTTAGCAGGCCTCCTCTTGTGGGAAAAAATACTCACCCAAGAGGTATGACCCAAGTGGGAATGCCTAAAGCCCAGGATTCCAACCCACTATAATCAAAAGTAATTTTCTGATGAAAATCCAATTGACAATATTGTCCAAGATAACCATCCACAAATAATTTGTTCTAAAGGTTGGGAGGTCTCTTGAGGGAGTATATAATTTTCGACACTAAACATAAACCCTTACTATGAACCTTAGTATAGATGCTAATTGAGTCAGCAGCCATTATTATGATACTCACAGTGAAAGGGGAGGGAAGAATTTTCCCCCAAGATACTCACCATATAATTTCCAAGGATCATTTTTTCAAGGGATTGATAAATCTAACTTTGAGTACACACCTACAAAAGACAAAAATGTGGGCGCCCTCTAGGGGGTAACATGACTATGTGAGTTGACGCAATTCTAAGATGTGGGATATGATGATTATGATGACCTTTTTGACCATTAAGAGTGAGTCTACTTGAAGTGTTTATTTTGTTCAAATACCCATGGAAATTTCAGAGAACATACACTTATTGTTTAGATTCTATGACTTTGAAATAAACTATCTTCCTACTGTATGTTATGTTTTTCAAACAATAATTTAGATAAGATCATCCAATTCAGTAAACTGTCAAACAAATATCTATTTCAACACATTGAATTGATCTTTCAGTGCATTGACTTGATATTTTAGTACATCCATGCTCTATTCTAGAACACCCATGCTCTATTCTAGTGCATCCATGCTCTATTCTAGCACATCCAAGCTCTATTCTTGTGCATTTATGCAAATTTTTAGCGCATCCATGCAAGAGTCTAGCACATTCATTTGATCCTTTAGTGCATACATTGAACAGTTTAGTGCATCCCTGGCATAGAGTAGCACATCTGTTTTCTCAGTCAAAAATAGTTTTCTAATACAATCTTCCACAAATTTTGATCTTTTCTATGCTCAGGGTCTAGAAATCTACAACATTTGTCAAGAAATATCTTCGGAAAAGGAACAAGAAATGAAAAAGGCCCCTTAGCTACAATAAAATTTTGAAAAAGAGGCTCTTTTTATAGAAAAGTCAGAAATTTCTTCTTGAGCATAAAACTTTCATCTATAGATATCATAACTTTGCTAGGGTATTTACAAATGATTTTTCTTTAGAGCCTTTATCTTCACAAGCTTTCTTTCAATAGAGGCATAATCATAGTTAGCCCATTCGTTCTTCTTTCATTCCACAACCGAAAATTCAATATTCCAATCATCCAAATCAAGTGTTTCAATAGAGAACTTGGAAGCATTATGCTTTTAAAAAATCATCATTTTCATAGAGCTCTTTCATAGAGGCATAATCATAGTTAGCCCATTCGTTCTTCTTTCATTCCACAACCGAAAATTCAATATTCCAATCATCCAAATCAAGTGTTTCAATAGAGAACTTGGAAGCATTATGCTTTTACAAAATCATCATTTTCTCAAACTGAGATCAAGACATTGCAAAGTGCATCATCACATCCATTTATGATTTTTAGTTTAATTCCCATAACAAGATCATCATCCTTCATCCAAGGAATCACAATCTAAAAGTTAGAAATTCCTTAGTCATATCAATGGAATCCATCATTCTATTCTAGCTAAGGCATGCAAAAAATTGCATTCTCCCATTTCTAATCAAAGTTAGTAATTTTTTTTGTATAAGCATATGCCTATTATCACAAGGTCCTGAAAACACCAAGAAGAAGATGAAAGGGAAAATCCACTTTACAAAATGGGTGATAGGAAAGAAAATACTTTTCATACGATGCATGGAAATAGTTCAAGAGATGAAATAATGGATGAAATGCTTCAAGAAACTGAAAAAGTTCCATAGTTTCGTTTAGCCATGGATATTTTTTTAGAGCAAAATAAAGAAAGATACTTTTTGTTATTAGAAAATCAAGGTGCCAAATTTCCCTCAAACTATGATACAAATAAAATCAAAGAAGATCTTGAAAGAATTGAAACCCCCTTAAACAATCCTAATGCTCTTACCCAGAAAATAAAAGCACTACAAGGGAAAATTAAGAAAATACAAGGGGGCACAACCAAGAAATATGGTTTGGATGATATTTTTCCATATCCCTTTGATAGAAATCTCAACATGATTCCTTTTCTAAAGCATTGTGAAATCCTGAAATTTGACAGATACAATGGGAAAATAGATCCTATTGATCACATGAGGGAGTTTCAAAATATGAGCCATGAATTTTCTCATGAAGATACATACCTGATGTGATTGTTCCCATGAATTTTCAATGGGAAATCCATGGAATGGATTTCTAAAATCACTCCACCTATCAAGACGTTTGAGGAGTTAATCAAAAATTCATATCCCAATACTCCTAGAACATTCAACATCAAATAACCATGCTTGATTTATGCAAATAAAATAAAAAGACTTGAGAACCCTTCATCACATTTGTGCAAAGATGGAGAAGATTATTTGCACGATATTCTCATCTAGTTCTTGAAAATGAAAAGATGGAAATCTTTATTGATAGTCTTAATTAAGAAATGAGTTATAGGCTCAACCTTCATTGTTCTCCATCATTTGAGAAGTTGATTGAAAATGAAATCACTATTGATGGAGCCTTTGTCAAGAGAGAAGTGATAAAGCTTGACAAGGTCCAAATTCATATAATCATAACAACAATAATGATAAATCAAGATTTTGGAATAGAAACAAGAATGTTGTCAATGATGGTGTGGTAGATTCCAACAATGTGAAAGAAAAGACATACATCCTCAATCTATTAGGTACTCAGCACAATAACACCAATCTTGGAAATTCAACTAACCAAGGTAGTAGAAATTCCAATCAAGGAAACAACGCCAAACAAGGAAATATGGCCAATAATCATGGCAATTTCAATAATAATCTCAGAAATAATCAAAATTCAAATCCGCCCAAAATCACAATTCTTCTCAAATCGATGGAGTTTTAATTCTTTGGGCCAATCTCTTGAATCTGTTCTCAAAGTACTTATAGATAAAAATGCCATCACGTTGTCGCCTCAGAGAGATTATGAGCCATGATTCAAACCACCATCATGGAATGAATCATATTATTGTGGTTACCATAG
This sequence comes from Sequoiadendron giganteum, assembly GCA_007115665.2. Lineage (NCBI taxonomy): Eukaryota > Viridiplantae > Streptophyta > Pinopsida > Cupressales > Cupressaceae > Sequoiadendron > Sequoiadendron giganteum. The sequence goes on from CM021102.1 coordinate 446,275,125, forward strand.
ATGCAAAGGTCATAGGATAAATAATTTCCAAGGTTTGAAAAATTTGGTCTAGGATTTGATCAAAAATCACACCATAATAGTTGAGGGGCATCATGCCAATGAAGATTATGAGGCATTTAAGGACCCTCTTCCCAATTATAAAAAGGAGGAATCTGCAAGTGACAAAGGAAAATATGTAAATTATGTATAGAAACTACAATCAATCATATCTACATGGATGACCAACAAGTGAACATTTTCAAGGTCAAATGAAAGCAAGAGTATCCACAAATTAATGCAACAATGAGTGAACAGGCTAAAATTGTCTTAAAAGGAATCTCATCCAAGTCAATTGTCCCTACTCCAAGGTAGTTTAATTTAGTTGATCAATTATAGAAAACATCGGCTAAAATTTCTATTTTAGAGCTTCTCAAGATAACCCCAACACATAAATACATTTTGGAGAAGGCTCTCATTGACACAATTATATGTATTGATTTGGATATTGACAAGTTTCAAGCCATGGAGGAGGTGGTCTAAATATTTTTACTTTAAAATTGATTCCTGCCTTAGGTTATTCTGAAGATTCTATTGATCAATTAAGAAATATAGTAGTCAAATCATATGATGATGAGGAAGGAGCTTCTAAAGGCCTCATCATGTTACCTATCGGAGTGGGACCTATTGTAAAGAACACTTCGTGCTAGGTTTTGGATCGAGACCTTTCTTATAACATACTTTTGGGTCATCCCTCGATCCATGAGATGCAAGTGGTACCATCAATGTACTATCAATGTCTAAAAATTCCTTATGAAGGAGAAAAAATTACCATACTAGTAGATCATAATAGCAATCGGGTTTGTTCTAATCTCAGAGCAACCTAGGACACTTTTTTCCCACATAATAGAGAGGCTCTTGTTGTTTCTGCTTCCAAACATAATGACCAATCAAAGGAATTAATAAAGAGCTTGGAAAAAAAATTGTAGTTAAAGGACAAAGGGGTGGGAGAATATTCATTATGTCTCTCTAACGTACCTATCTCTCCAAGGTCACATGGTTAGCCTATAATATCCAAACAACAAGGTGCAGTAGCTTCCACATCAGGAGCACAATCTTTAGTTACCATCACCATGTTTGATGGAAAATGAAGCTGAAGATAGAGCTATTATCAATTGGCTATAGAAAGATGAAGATGAATTTTTTCAACATTTTAAATTTCCCACAAAATAATATGGTAAAGGATATGCAATAATGCAAAGGATGGGCTATGAAGGGACTGGTCCCATAGGAAAAAGAAAGGAAGGAATGGTGGAACCCATTCAACCAAAAGTAACACATCCAAAAGATAAACAAGACTTGGGTATGGAGAAGACATAAAATTAGTCACTTTAAAGAAAACTCAAGAAGAAGCAACTTTAAAGAAATCATGTGAAGAAATAGATGAAAAAATTATCATATTATAGGATAACTCTTATACCGATTCAAATGAGTATGAATGGGATACAATTCATGATGATCAATTGTGGAGAGATAAATAGGTGGATGTCATACAAAAATATACACCCATTCTTACACAAGGAGAAAGTTAAAGCCCTCCACTTGGCTATGTATTACAAGATGACCATGACTCGAGGGAGGATGATTGGGTTCAAAATGAGATGGATAATTGATAGGAGGATACCATCATATACCTTCCTTATGGCTAGAATGATAACCATGTCATGACCTTAACAGCCCTTGACCTCACCTAGCCAGATGATACCTTGCCTTTAGTGCATCCCGAGCTTATTGATTGGGATCAAAATGAACCGATTGATATCCCAATATTCTGAGATGACGAGACCATTGTAAATTTTCTATGTTCTTGCAATCTGGAAATAGGTTCCACCAGTGAATCTCATGATCAAAATTTCAATCAGGAGAGTGCCATGTTTGTTAGCCAAAAAATTAATAATATAAAAGATCGATCTAATGGTGAAAACCAAGAAAAAAAAGTGTTAGATCATGAAAAAGGAAAATTAAAGAGCATATATAACAGTGAAAACCTTTTGAAGGCACTGAAAGATGAGAAAATTGACACTCTCCCAAAACAATATCAAGAGAGGTCTTCTATTTTATCAAGCCAACATAAGAAATAAATATAGGCACTGCAAAACAACCTAAGATCCTGCAAGTTACTGCTTCATTTATGGAGGAAGAAATCCAAAAATTCACATTATTCCTAAAGGATAATCAACTCAACTTTTCTTGGTCATATGTGGATATGCCTAGACTAGATTTTAATCTTATCATGCATCATTTTTTTATAATTCAAGGGGAAAAACAAGTGAAACAAAAGCTTAGAAAGATGCATCTTCATGTTGCATTGTTGGTCAAGAAATAATTGAAGAATCTATTGGATGTAGCATTCATTCTATCTATCGACTATGCAGAATGGATCTTTAACATTGTACCAATGTCAAAAATAGATGGTTGAATAAGAATTTGTATAGATTTTCAGGATCTGAATAAGGCGTGTCCAAAATATGATTTTCCTCTACCTAATATTGACATAATTGTGGACTTGACAGCTAGGCATGCCATGTATTCACTGATGGATGGATTTTTTGGGTATAATGAGATCAAGATTACACATGAAGATCAAGACAAGACTGATTTAACATGTCCATGGGGTACTTTTTGTTGGAATGTAATGTCGTTCGGACTAAAAAATGCAGGTGCAACCTATCAATGAGCAATGACTACAATGTTTCATGACATGATGCACACTTTCCTAGAAGATAATGTGAATGATATCTTAGAAAAATATTACATAAAAGAAGGACATATGGTTATCTTATCTGAAATATTTGTCAAAATGGAAAAATTCAAGGTCAGACTCAATCCAAAGAAGTGTGTCTTTGGGGTTAAATATAGAAATCTTTTAGGCTTTATTGTTTCAGAAAAGGGAATAGAGGTAGATCCAACAAAGGTCAAAGCCATCATGGGATTCCACCACCAAGAAATATTAGCCAACTTTGGTCATTGCAAGGTCGACTATAATCCATTAGGAGGTTCATCACCCAACTAGCTAAAAATATTTTTCCTTTCAAATGGGAGGAAAAGTGTGTAGCATCATTCAATCAAATCAAGCAATAATCTGATGAGTCCACCAGTACCAAAAGAGCTACTCATAATTTACATCTTAGCCACAAAAGTATCTTTAGGGGAATTGTTGGCATAAGAGGACACAACAGGAAAAGAGAGAGTTGTATATTATATTAGTAGGACATTGACAATTCATGAGCTCAATTACACTTTTATTGAATTTTTTTTTTTAGCAATACTGTTTTCTTCCAAAACGTTTTGGCACTATATTTTAGCTCATAGCATTAAAATTGTTGCTAAAATTGATCCATTAAAATACCTCTTGAGCAAAGCAACCCAAATAGGAAGGCTTGCCAAATGGGTAAAGATCTTAAGTGAGTTTAACATTCTCTATGTAGAGTGAAAGACCATCAAAAGAAAAAATTTAGTGGATCAGTTAGTTGAGGCACCCTTACAAATAGATCATCCTATGCACATTGAATTTCTTGATGCAAATATTTTCACAACAACAACAAAGCAGTCATGGACACTATATTTTGATGGGTCCTATACACAAAATGGCTCGGAGGAAGGAATTCATTTTGTCACACCTTAGGGAAATAGTATTCCAAAGTCTTATTAGTTAATGTTTCTTTGCACCAATAACATAGTTGAATATGAAGCATTGCTTATTGGAATGAGAATAGCATGGGACTGGAGGATCACAAAGCTACAATTTTATGGTGATTCATAACTTGTCATTAACCAAATAAATTATGATTATCATACTAAGGATGAAAAGTTAATGCCTTATAAAAACATGGTTGATGATTTCAAGAAGTATTTTGTTGAGATCAAATTCACACAATTTATGTGGATTGAAAACAAAGTTGCAGATGCCATGGCTACAATTGCTTTGCTACTAAAACTATCGAAAATTCAAGCTTGATATGAGTTCCTTTTGGAACAATTGTTCTCCCCTGGCTATGATATTCTTGAGAACCAAATCATTTTTCATCTAGTTGGTTCTGATTCCCCTTTAAATATTGCAAAATATATACATATCTGAAAGATACTATCTTACCCCTTAATTTGTCCCATAATCAAAAGAGAAATTTCATACATCAATCTTCTTGCTATACCTTAATTGCTAACACCCTTTACTGACGTGGTCTTGATGGTACCCTCCTTCGATCTCTTAAATGTGATGAATCCGAAAAATCCTTACAAGAGGTTCATGGTGGTATTTGTGGAACTCATTCAAGTGGATTAACCTTAGCTAAGAAACTTGTTAGAATGGGTTATTATTGGCCAACTATGGAAAAGGAATCCTTCACCTTTGTAAAGAAATGTCCAAAGTGTCAGATACATGGGAACCTTATTCATGCTCCTACTCAAGACCTCTAGCCTTTCACTACAACATGGAATTTTTCTTAGTGGGGACTAGACTTGGCTTGAAAAATATACCCCTCTTCATCAAATGGGCACAAGCTTATAATCATCGCAACTGAATATATTACCAAGTGGATTGAATTTGTTCCATTGACCATAGTAACCGACAAATAAATTTCATCCTTGATCTTGAATTACATCATATGTCAGTATGGCATTCCCAACTCCATTATCACTAATAAGGGGAGACCTTTTAAGAATCAGGATGTTGACAAACTTTGTGAAAGATTCCATATCCAATACAGTTTCACTACACCTTATTATCCATAGGGAAATGAACAAGCAAAGGCTTCAAATAAAATAATCCTGAAGAAGACGGTAAATGATGTTGGCCATGATTGGCATCTCCAGTTGAATCCAACTTTGTGGGCCTATAGAACTAGCATCCCCACACCAACAGTGGCCACCCTATATGCCTTGGTCTATGGAGTAGAATCAATCTTTCCACTAGAAGTTGAGATACCCTCACCTTGAGTCTCACTGAAGGGACTCATAACTAATGAAGACTACAAAGTTTCCAGGCTACGAGAATTGGAACTGCTTGATGAGAGACGAAAAAGTGATGTCAATCACTTGAAGGGTTATAAAAAATTCATGTCTCACAACTACAATCACAGAGTTAGGCCATGACCATTTCAAGTGGGTGACTTGGTCCTGAAGGAAAATCCTCACAACCAACAAGATCAAGAAAAGAAAGGAAAGTTGAAACCAAATTGGCTAGGTTCATTTTTCATCATTGTAGTAGATGGTTTTGGAGCATATTAGTTGTCTACACCAGAAGGGGACCTATTTGAAGACCCAATCAATAGCACTCATTTGAATAAGTCCTATGTCTAAAATACAAAAAAACATTAAATGTCTTGGGAAAATGGTAGCCTTGATGAAAACCTGACAAACAAGCATCTTGGTAACAACAAAAAATACAAAAATACAAAAAAAAGAAAAAAAAAGAAGAGGAAAAGAGAAAAAATATTAAAAAAAAAGAGAGAGAGAGAAAAAATACAAAAAAAGAGAAAAAGAGAAAAAATCATTGCCTTGATGAAAACTTGGCAAACAGGCATCTTGGTAGCAACAAAAAAATCACAAAATCTAAAAAATTGCAATAAAAACAAATGGTGAAAACCTACCAAATAGGTGCTATTTGTGATCTAGTTGGCTCTTCCATCTATTAAGTTGTGTGTTGCATCATTTGTACATAACCATTTTTATCAGCATCAAATCCATTCCCTACCATAATATCCACATCATGCGCACAACATTTTCTAGAGATGACAATGATTTCATCATGGATTGATGATCATTGTTTATATTCCTAGAAGTAGGTTGTGTCTAATCAGAAGTAAAAGTGCAAACTTGCTGGGGGTAATCAAATTTTGAGCTTTTAAAGCAAACAAATAGCAACATGCATCAACTATCTAAATATCAGATCAACATAAAATATGAGATCATCCATGGTCAAAACAACTATGAGACATGTCATAGAATGATATTGAAACAAATTGGATGATCTTAATCTAAATAAAATGATTGGAACAATTAAAGCATAAGTTGAGTTGTTGTTTTGAAATTTTATGACATGATATCTCTGGAGTGGCTCAATGATGTACTAAACTAGATTCACAAGGAAGGAGTGCTATTTTTCTTTGTTTTTTGTCTGTAAGTTAATCATTATTATTGTGCAAATTTGTCGCGAGACATGGTTTACAAAAGTATCATTGATAACATTTCAAGATTTACATAAGAAAATGATTAACTTTTGTCTAGTTACAGAAGCAATACTCAGGTCATCTCCATTCAATTATACCTCGATGCTTGTATTAACTTGATTTTTCAAACATCATGAAAGTTTTACTCAAGACATTATCAGGGTGGATTTACCCTATGATGCTTGTACTAACTTCCAACATTTCAAAAAGCTCAATGGTGATAAAAAAGAATAAAGTTGGTTCACATAATGGAAGTAGTGTATAGTTCATTTTGCATAGTTAAGTTTGTATGATTAATATAGATTCCATTTAGTTTGAATTTTACGTAATGGATTTTGGAGTTTGGAAAACATATATATCTCTTTTGAACAAAGATTGAGTAAAATTGGAGATTGGCGAAAATCATTTTCATATCATTTTCATTTCTCATCCTCATTTATCATATCATCATTTCATATTATTTTCACATATCATTTTCATTATTATTTTCATATCATTTTCACATTTTATCCATTTTCATTATCATTTTCATTAGCATCTTCATTATCATTTCATATTTTTTTCATATAATTTCATATCAATATAAATTTCACGACATATTCATCATTTTATTACTGATTGTATCATTCATTTCATATCAATATCATTTTCATTATCATATTCATTAACTTTTCATATCATTTTCGGTATCATTTTCATGTCATTTTTATCATTCATTTCATTTTCATTTTTTATTTATAATCATTCACTTTTATTTATCATACCATTATTATGTATCTTTTTCAAATCATTTTCAGTATACAACATATCATTTGCATATCATTTTTATCATCCCATCATTTCATTGTCATTCATATGAATATCATTTTCACATTCATATTGTTATAATTATCATTTCACATCATTTTCATATCATCATTTTCATGTTCATTTTCATTGACATTTTTCATATCATTTTTATCATACCATCTTTATCATTTTACATATCATTCTCATTCATTTCATTGTCACGTCATATTTATCATTCATTCATTATCATTATCATTCATTACTTATCATTTCAACTCATTCATTTGTTTCCATTAATTTTTATCTAACACATCAACATCATTGATTTAACATCCATAACCATACAATGGAAAAGAATAAAATGCATCCACAACATCTATTTCATCACAAAATTTTTGCATGCATAAAAGAAATAAAAAAATCATACATCATAAAACATTATACATTCATTCACATATCATTCGCATCATCCATCATAATATATTTTGCATAGTCATCAATCATAAAGCATGTAAAGTTCATATACAGTTCATCAAATCATTATCATTATTTATCATATGCATAAGCATCATATCACATGCATAGATATCATCATGCAAAGATCGTTATCCATAAACATGCATCATCATGACATAATCATAAGCAAACATACCACAAAGAAATAAAAATGAATACATGAACATCCATCATATAAATGCATATAGAAATCACCATTGTATATCATATAATCTCATCAAATAAATGTCCAAATGTAAAATTATATCAAATGCCCAGAAAGATACATAAAATATGACAAAAATGGATGTATACAAGTCATCAATGACGAGCATCAGAATGGGGACTATGGTTGCAGCTACCTCCAAAAGTAGTGGGTCTGGCTGGATCTCTACCACCTATAAAACCTGTCTCTCATTGGCCCAACTGTAATATACTCCTGGTGCAACTCCTAGAATGACTGCAGGAGTGAGTACGAGATCTGATGCCTAACTGTATAAAGGCTATTCACTGCTTGGGAGGAATTGCTTCCTAATATTTCATCCTATAATACTTGGCCTCTCGAGTAGTCTCCAATCCCTCTGCAACAACCTCTCCAATAGAGGTGCCCTCCACATATCTCAATAACCTCTCTTCTATATGCTCTACCTGTTGGTAGCGCTGCCTTAAACTGTCTCGCTCAGCAATCAACTAAGCTACCTGTGGGTTTGGGGGTGGTGGTTATGCCATCTATGTCTGTAACTGAGTGATCATCATCTAATCCTATGCTATTTGGCTTTGGAGATATTGCACCTATGTCTCCAAAGTATCAATCTGACCCTATTGCTCTCAGGATGGAGCCCTGATCATGATGTGAGATGGGCCTACTACTGGTTGCTCCACTATCCTCACTATCCTCGGCCTAGTCTTGATTTGGAAGTAAAAAATGGGTAGTCTACTCCCACCATTCCCATCATCCCCACCATCATCACCATCCTCATCACTGTCCTCGCTGATCCCACAGTAGTGGTTTACAATTGTTGGCCAAACTAGACACTGAAATTATTATTTTTAACTAAATCTTCACATTCGGGCACCTATAGTGGCTAAACCATGAGAAATTTGAAGATGATGCAAACTAGAGTCTCATCACATTTTTTCTATAGATTATAAAAATATTTTTTTCAAAATTTTTGGAATAATATTGCACTTCTTTTTCCATCTCCCATGAAAATTGGTTTTTTTCAGAAAACAACATTTTTAAAAAATGACGCTCATCGTATACAACATAATTTTTTTTTTTTTTGGATTTAGATTTGTAACTACGATATCTAGCACTTTTATTTAGTCTCGTAGTTTTTTATTGAATATTTTTTCCTTAATAGATTTTCAAAGTCAAACCAATTACAACTCAGATATAGGTGGACTATATACAACATAACTTTATTTGTATGTATCGAAATTCAATTTTATTTTTTTAATGGATCAAGGACATCAATAACCATCGTGAACATATTTTTAAAGAATTTATTTTGATAATTAGATGTTTTTTCACATGTGTAAAACAAAGAGCTTTATTTTTTGGTGAGAAACGTATGCTTAATTAAACTAAAAAAACACATACATAATAAAACCAAAACATATTAAAATTACATTTGTGGGATAGCTCATTTCGTAGACTACCATAATCATTTCAAATAATTTTTGAATGAATTCATTTGATCCCCCAAAAGGTAAATCAAAAGTGATTTTTTATCAGCATTTTGATAGGTGTAAAGGAGACTCATCTATAGGTATGGTTTAAAACTAGGGAGGTTCTATCCAAGGGGGTTTGATCAAACCCTCTTCAATTGTAATCCTTAGAGTGTAATTTTTAAAGGCTTAAATCATTATATTTTCTAAAAATATGTGATTTCAGCAAATATCAATTCCTCTCATAAATTGTAAACTAGCTTTATGGGATCACCCCCCACATCCCCATCAATGTCTATATCCTCACCTCCACAAATATCCTCTCTTCCTCCAATTGACTGATCTGCTTGTGTCTCACCCCTCTATTGTCTTCGTGCATGCTATAGTGCTGGTCAATCAAGTAAAGGGGTAGGCTCATTAGGACTCGTCAATGTCAAAAATGGGTGTGTATGGAAGTACACTCTATACTCTTCTATCATCTAAGCATCTATGATGTCTATCCTGTAATTCCATAGCTCTGGTTGTAAACTCAAATACTCTATCCTAGTTGCCTCATAAGGGATGAATAGGCCCCACTCTACAACATCCTCCCTTCACCTTGCATAATGGGAAAAGCCCTGCGGAATCACCTGCACTCTACCAAAAATATCTCTATGTTGAATGGGGTCCTCTTGATCAAATATCTGGATAGGACGTAGAAGGGTAACTCAATGTCATCCTCATCCTAGGCCTCATAGTCTAGATATGGCCTCCAGATGATGGCATCCATGTAATCCAACACTCTCCTCTAGTACTCTGACTTTCCCAGCTTAGGTTGGACAAGTGGACCTGTGCATACATAAACATAAAGATGACCAATGGGATGATCTCTCCCTACAAAGGGGTAGGGAATAGAAATATGCTCCCACACTCAAATTTGTAGGAGCATAACTCTGGAAGATATGCTCTTCCCACCTATGTATACCGCCTGATGCAAGTCATGGTATAGGTGGGAAAAAATGCATGAAACCCATGCATACCTTGTCTGATGTAGGATCATCTGATCTAAAATTTGACCCCATCCTATCGAAAGTCTCTTTGACCTATGGTTGGGACACATAAATTTGCCAATAAATCCAACCAATACAAAGGGGAGTGGGGCATAACTCTTGACCATGTCTCTCTAGGGGATATCATATCCACAGATGCTCAGATCCTTAAACACTCTCGAGAGGGAATGAGTCCCACCAACCTCCTTGTGGTCATAGACCACAATCTCACCAAACATTGGGATCTATAAAATCCTGTACACATCCTTAGCAGTGAGTGTAATCTCACCAGTGGCGAAATGGAAGGTATTATGCTCATTGTTCCACCACTCAACTAAAGTTGTTAGTAACACCTTATTGATCCTATTTTGTGGGATCCTCAGAAATTTACCCAACCCACATCTGGAAATCACTGTAATCTAAAACTGTGATAATCTAGGGATCATCTCCCAGGTCCCGAGAAATTTCTCTCTGATCTGGAGGATCTTAAAATCCTCCTATATCACAATATCATAAAAGTACATCAATCTATTAGAAAATCATGCAATCATGCGAAATCAAATCATCATTTTAATATTTGTTTTTCATTTATGAAGAAAAATTTATAAACAACACATCATCTGTACTATTTTTTTTTTATAAAAAATGAAAGAAAATTTATCAAATTCAAACATCGGAAACATATTAGGTCAGTATTACTTTTTTTTTTTCATCAAGCATGAATTTTTATTTTATTATCATATTAGTTCATCTTTACTAATTGTTTTTCATCAAGCATGAAGATAAATTTATCTATAAATCATCATCAAATCAATCATTTTACTATCTGTTTTTCATTTCAACATGAGAATAGATTTATCAAAATATTATCAAAATCAGATCAATTATCCTTGATTCAACTCAATTTCATTAAATTAGTTGTCTAATATAGCAACAAACATCAAGAAATTATAAATTGATCTTCAAGCAATTCAAATAAAAAAAAACTCATGGATGCACTAAAACAAACAGTGAATGTGTCAAATTAGCAAATGCGCTGAAAGATCCATGGATGCGCTAAAACAAAGGGTAAATGCACTATTTCAGCATATGTGCTACTCTATCTAGCCAATGTGCTAATCTATCTATGAAATGTGCTAATTCAGTCTATGTGCTAAATCCCCAAATGTATGTGCTAATCTATCATCCTATGCGTGACATCCAATCTATGCGCTACTTTCTCATGCCTATGTGCTACATTAGCCTATGCACTACTCTATCAATCCTATGTGCTAATATGTGGTGTAAATGCACTATTCTAAATACACTAAAAGACTTATTCTATGCGCTACTTGAGAGCTCGCATGAGCTAAAAAAAAGGGATGCACTAAATCAGCTAGGAAAAATTCAAAAGAATTCAAAAAGCGTGTGAAATTCAAGCAAAAATTCACAAGGGTGGTTTAAAAATCTAACTAGAGGTCCACACATAGCTGGTCTCTGATGTCATCACACCCTCTTGAATGTGTGTCACTCATAGTGGATGACCATCTAATCTGCAGTCTCTCAGCAAATGCAATAGTAAAATGATAATGACTTTTACCTTTTTTCCACCTTCTAAGGGGGTAACTAAGGTTGGGTTATTTTAAATTTGGGCACTATTTCGGGAGATAAATTAGTGAAATTGCATCAAATCAATCGAAATCTTCAAAACATCATCAAAATATTCAAATCAATTATTTATCTCCTGATGGGTGCATATAGCATCATCAACTAAATTTTCAAAGTCACGGGAAAATTTTCTTTATCTGAATTTTTCTTTGAAGCAATGCATAAAACAAATCACTTTAAAGAGGGGCAAAATGTATACATCTAAAAATGGTCACATCAAATCGCGTCTAGTAATTAGTTAAATATGAGTTATTTAATTAATATTCTAATTTCATCTACGTATAAATAAATTTAATTATTTATTTATATTGTTCATTTTCTAATTCTTCTATTTTAATTAAATAACTAAGTTTATTTAATTATTATGATTTTTTATCTTCTTCTTAATTAGTTAAATAAATTATAATATTTAATTTAATTATCCTATTACTTTAAGTTTGAATTTTTAAATTCAAATAAAGATATTCTTTTAGAAATTCATCATCATTTGTTATTCTTCACTTCACATATAATTAAATATTCTATATCTTTAATTAAACACCTTTTCCACTTTTCACATATAATTAAATATTTTAAATATTTAATTATGGAAACTTCTAAATCCACATGTCACATATAATTAAATAATTTAATTATTTGATTATTGAATTATCTTCAACTACCAACTAACTCGTCATAACTAAAAATGACAAATGTCTACTTTCCTTCATTTTTGAATCGGGAAGGTTGTGTAGGAGGAAACATTTTCCCTTTTTCTCTCTAACTTCCATGTTTCTCTCCAACTTCTCGATCTTCCACCGTTCATCTTACGAGGCTTTTTTTCAGCCGTTGATATGTGCCAACTAGGATTTTGCCTCCAAAAGTCTATAAATATAGCCTATTTTTTATTTGAAAAGAATCTAATCTAGTTGCATAGCCTGAGAATTATAGTTGCATTATCTAGCATTTAGCAATCTTAATATCCTAGATTTATTGAGAATAACACATCTTAGCTTTATCATTTAAGCACAAGCAATCATGGTAGAATAATCTTGCATAATCTATTTTAGTTTCATATCTTAGCATAGCTTTATCTCATATCATTTAGCATAGGACTGCATGTAATTATATGTTATCTCACTCTCTAGGTTGTCATTTTGTTGAGTCTTTGCTTACACAATCTGAGAGAAAGCAACTTAAAATGAATCCTTGGATATAGAGGATAATGGGACGTCTTTGAAGAATCTATCAATTTTAGAGTTTGTTTATCTCTAAATTAGATTTTTTTGATACAATGTCGCATTGGTGTGTTTGTTTAGCTTATTATTTTATCCCACATATTCACACACACAGTAAGAATATGATTGGAATCCACACATCTCGAAAAAATGGTGGAAAATAGAAAAGGATTCCACATATAGCTAAATAATTATCCATCAAGTAAGGAGAGCCCATGAGTAGGCCAAAAAAACCAATACTATATGTGATACTTATTAGGTAATATGGAAAATAAGAAGGGAAAGAAAAAGTGTGATATTGATTGGGTAACATGCCAAAAAAAAGAAGTTGCATGTGAAAGTAGTAAGATAAGAAAATCTACATGAGAGAAATGCTGGTATGAATTATTTTAGATACAACAAGTAAACATAACAAAGAGTCTAGAAGTTTTTCTATCCAAGGAAATTAACTAGGACACTAAAACTACTATGGAACAAGTAAATAAATAATTAGTTTAGGTCCTATAGGTGACATGGAAAAAAAGGAGAATAAAATATATGATGTTACACATGAAAGGTGCTATAACTAATAGTAAGTAAGGATAATGAAGAAAAAAAAGAGATGGACAAGTTATGAGAGTCTTGATGAGTCTTGTTTTTAGTCTAGTTATGGGTAGAATCTACAGTTTATTCAATGAAGTTACCATAGAATTTGATATTACATGCTGATAATTTTATATAGTTTCTCTCAAACTATAAGACATTTGGGTTTAATTCCATTTATGTTAGTTTTAATGATATTAACCTATTATATGAAATATTTATATTAATCTTGCATGTGGTTAATGAATGCTCTTTAAGGTGATTATAGCTATGCAGTTATTATGTGTACTGACATTTCCATGCAGACATGATTGAGAATGCTAAGTTGAGAAACATAGCCACCAACTAGTCACACAGAAGAATCATGTGAAGTTCAAATAGAGGATGACGATAGGAGATTCCCATGTCAGTCACATGTAACCACCTTATGCTGATCTTTAATGGAATTGAGAAATGCAAGTGTTACTATAGTGGTCGAGTTCACGCTTGGGCTTGCATTTTTGAACTAATTCCCCTGCATGTGTAACCACCCTTCCAATATTTTCTCCGCTTTCCCTAAATGGTGTCCTCTCAGTTAGTGGGAGTTGACTACCCTACTTAGTTGATAAAGAAGGTTTGAATCCTCCTTCTTTAGGAGTTATTCGCCAAGCTATTGTACAATCTAATAATACTATTAGACATACTCTTTTGTATTTTCACTTTCCAATGAATAAAATGAGATTCTGAATTGAGTATTTGAGTTTGCATTAGTTTTAAAGGATACTCATCCAAGGGGGCCCACTTGGTGAGTAATATGTTCCTTTAGTTTAGTTAGATTAGTATTAGCTTTTTTTAATTACTTAGTTAAGAATCTAGCATTGGATGTTCCTGCAACCACTAGGATTTCATTTTAGGACTGTTCCTATAGCCAAAGCAGGTAGAGTAGTTTCCTCTTTGTTGCTTAGATTTTAATTTTTGTCATGCATGATGAGTTTAAGTTTAATTATTGAGTAATGTTCAAAATTTACATTATTTTTTCCAAGAAATTTAGTTTTAGTATTAAGTATCTTAGCTGTAGAATGAAGATGACTACTTTGAGTTCCTAGTGCACATACTGTATTGACCAATTTCAAGTTCACATCCATGGGTTGAAAATTTAAAGGCACATTCATGATGGTTAAGATGGCTATTCAAGTTAGATGTCCAGTCTCACAATCATGGCTATAAAAACTTAGTTATTGAAATCAGTGTAGGAGGCCGACATTTTTGGCACTATTTTCGAGCATGGTGTCAAACTAGGGAATCCTTTGGAGTCATTGATATTTTTCTCTTGTAGTATTTTTGGAATTTTCTCTTAGTGTTAGAAGTTATGATCCACTATTTATCCCCACCCATTCTTTGTGTGAGTTGGCTGATACTGATTTGATACCGCATGTATAGAAGAAGAAGAGACATGTATGGGAGATTCCTTTCTTAATAATCTAGAGCCATTTCAGCTAGTAGAACTTCCAAATCTGCCTAGAAATGAGGAACAAGAAGAGACACACCCCTTTTCTGATATATTCTCTAACTTGACTAGTTCTGAAGTTTCCCGTGAACATAAAAAAATAGTTGAAGAACCCTTTATTCTATAACTTCATCAAGCAGGCATGGATGATGAAAATGGAGACATTCCTAACAAGTAGAACCAACCAGCTTTTCCTTTTCCCATTGCTCAATAGAATGAAGTTGATAACCTCAAAAATATCCTTGCATCAGTCCTTCCTAAGTTCTATGTAATTATCATAGAAGATCATAATACATTCTTATTTGAATTTGATATACTCTACAAAAGCGACAACTATACCATTGATGCCCACAAACTTAAGCTATTTTCTACTACTTTGAAAGAAGTTGTATTGTGATGGTTTATGGGCCTTAGAAAAAATGTTATGGTGACTTCAGAAGATATGAAGATAAATTTCCTTGAAAATTATAAGGAGTATTGTAGGGATAGTGATATGAGAGGAGGTGACATTTTCAGAATGTAGCAAAAGGAAGATGAGATCCTAGAGGATTTCATTTCATTTTTTTGTTTTTTCTGTAGAAATCTCCACACCATATAGTCAACGAAGACTCACAAAAGTTTCTTTTCCTTAGAGGAATTAGTGATAACTGCACTGATGCCTTGGAACTGATGGTGGGAGGAGATATCAATCAAGTCCCTTCCCGAGGATATCAAGAAACTATGCCAAAAATATTCTAGGGAAACTTCAAAGAAAGGAAGAGCTTACCAATCCTTTATGGGTAAGTCATCCACTAGTGGAGTCTCAAGGATGGAGATTACTAATTTGCTATCAGATTTCAAGTAGAATATCATCAATAATATAGCTACTCAGTTGGATACACTTCAAGTTAAGAAGAAACATGAGGAGGTAGAGACAATGCTAACAAAATATTGCCCATAGACAAAATAATAAGGACTATAGATGCAAGGTGATAGCTAACATTGACAACAAGTATATTCCACTTGAGTTCAAACCAATTCATACTGATGAAGAACAAGTCTACTTTGTTGTACAGAAAATTCCACGGGCTTTAATACAAGCTATGCCACCAGATCCACTATCTTTTGCTAGGCCAATTTTTAATTCATATTCATCTTGTAACCAATGGTAGCCCCCCTATCCATCGAACTATGGAGGATAACCACCGTAGTCTTGGGGTAACCCTCCAAAATTCTTGGTCCAATTATCAAATTTCCTCACCTCAGTGGCAACAACCTCAAGGGAATAGGTAGTAGCTTCAAGGACCTTTGGAGGCACCTCTAGGAAATTGGCAACAAACATTTCAATGGAGAGGTGGCCAGTAAAGGCCAAACCAAAAAACCAACTACATGCAACCATCTTCTCAACCATAAAAACCTGCTATAATGACTCCTCCTACCAATCCAAGCTCAAATGTACCCAAACCTATTCAATTACCAACCCAACCCACACCCAACCCAAATAATAAACCACAACAATAGCTTGTATATTCTGCTAATCCAAATCAATTCCCTACATATTTTGTGAGTTCAAGTGGCATATGTCTACATCCAAGAACTACCTTGTTAGCTCCTTCAACCCATACTATCACTGAGATTCTTGTGGAAGAGAAAGAAGAATCTCTGGTTGACCCCATTCATCCTTGTGCACCTAAGAATCATGAACTAGTTCCAGCCAAGCAAACAGCCCAAGAATGACCATTCCCCTAGAGATTGGAAGTTTCCAAATAAAAAGAAAATAAGGATGAAACTACTTTTGATATTCTAGACTAGCTAAAGTATATTTGTGTCCAGAACCACTGTTTTAGGCTATAAAAGATGTTCCTATATATGGAAAGGCAATTAAAGAAGCATGCCTCAAGGAATTGGGAAGGAAAAAGAAGGACCCAACTACAGTTCATGTAGCCAGACAACTGGCAGACATCATGCTTGGAAAAGTAACTATCCTCAATTACAATGATCCAGGTAGTCCTGTGGTTGAGGTTATTATAAATGGGATAAACATAAATAATTATTTGATTGACGTGGTTGCAACAATCAATGTGATGACTAAAGACATCCTGCAACAACTAAACCTTACAAGCATGAGATCCACACCTATTGACCTAAAACTTGTTGATAGTTCCATTGTTAAGCCTAATGGGATAGTACAAGACCTTGTGGTGATTATAGACTCTTAGGGATATCTAGTTGACTTGATGGTTCTTTCTCCCAAAGCTACACTAGGTGGGTGTCCCATTATTCTTGGTAAGCAAGTCTTAGCAACTATAGGAACTTATATTGGATGTCATTTGGGTGACATGACCATTTCTAATGGTAGGAACACCAAAAATATTGTTCTTTATCCTACTTCTCATCCATCCCATGATGTGGATAATTTTGTATGGCCGCATATTGCTGAATAGGATAAAGAAATTAACTCGATGGTGCAGCTCATGATGCTAGGGAAAAATCCTTTCCTGCAGCTTCAAGATGAAGATGAAGTGTTATCTAGTATACTTCAGAACCATTGTCAGATAGAGGAGACATCACTTTCTCATGCACCTAGTTCTATTGACCTCATGCAAACACTTTTATCAATTCTGCCTAATCTTCTTGCAACAACTCTTCATGTAGCCATTGTCTCTATAGACAAACTTCTTGCAACCACTCTTCTAGCAGACCAATTTCTTGCATCAATAAGTATGTTTCACATAATGTTGCCACATGAACTTAAATTAGCATGTATTAATGAAGAAGCTATGATGGAGATAGTTACACAATTATAGGTGTTTAAAGGATGATATCTGAATATTAACAATAAATTGAGTGAGGGGAAATAGTTGACATTGGAAAGTTTGATGAAAGCCCATCAAAATGAATTTTCCTAGAATTATCATGATATGAAGGGATTGGATCCAAATATCTGCACTCATATGATATATATCAAAGATGATTCGACACCTGTAAGGCAACCACAAAAGAGAATCAACCCTGCATTGAGGGAAATTGTCAAAATAGAGTTTCAAAAGTTACTAGATGTAGGATTTATCTTCCCTATTTCCTATAGCCATTGGGTGTTTCCATTGGTGATTATGACTAGGAAGGGAGGAAAATTGTGAGTTTGTGTTCATTATAGGGATCTCAATGCTACTACTAAGAAATACTATTTTCCTTTGGTTTCTGTAGATCAAGTCCTAGACTCTCTTGCAAGCAAGTAGTACTCTTCTTTTCTTGATGGATTCAGTGGTTACAATTACATTCAAATTGCACTAGAAGACCAAGAAAATACAACATTCACATTTCCATGGGGGACATATGCCTATTCAGTCCTTCCCTTTGGGTTATGAAACACATGTGCAACTTTTGAGAGAGTAGTCATCAATATATTTTCAGACATCTCCCTTGACTGCATGAAAATCTATATGGATGATTTTACAACCTATGGTGTTGATTTTGATGAAGCATTGGAAAATTTCAAGAAATTCCTTCAAAGATGTGAAGACCAAAAATCTATCTTTAAACAGTGAGAAGTGATTCATAATGATGTAGGAAGGTGTAGTTCTTTTCCACTACATTTTTCCACCATAAAATTCAAGTTGATCCTACAAAAATTGATGTAATTACTAATCTGCCTATACCTGCAAAACAAAAGTTTGTTAGGAGCTTATTGGGACATGCAAGATATTATAATCATTTCATCAAAGAGTTAAGCAAAATAGCAGCACCACTGTATAGTATCCTAACTAAAGAAGTTGAGTTCTAATAGACAGAAGGCTGTGATAAAATATTTTATGATTTAAAGATAGCCCTGACTCATGCTCCTATTATTAAGACACTTTGGTATGCTGACATAGCTAATTACCTTGTGACAGGGAGAGTTCCTCCTCATTTCTCTCCAAAAGAGAGAAGAGTGCTAATTGGAAAATATTTCCCTTTTTCATGCATAGTTGGAAGCCTATTTTATACTGGACCAGATCATGTTATGAAAATATGTGTCAGGGAAGATGAAACCCATGAAATTTTGAATGCATGCCATGATGATCCATATTGAGGAAATTTCGTAGCCAAGATGAAAAAAAAGAAAATTTTGAACACGGGATACCATTTTCTTACACTCCACAAAGATGCACGAAGATATACATGAAAATTTGACAAATGCCAATGGATGGGTAGGAGAACCATGTGAGATGAGATTTCAATCTATCCCCAAGTAGTAGTCACTCCCTTTGACAAGTGAAGATTGTATTTTTTGGGACCCATTGATCCCCCATCAAATAGTAAGTCTTATATTTTGGTATGCACTGATTATGTAACTAAGTGGGTAGAAATCAAAGCCATGAAACATGCCAGAGACAAAAAAGTTATAGAATTTCTTTATGAATAAATTTTAACACAGTATGGAGTCCCAAGAGAAATATTAACTGATCAAGGAGCTTAGTTTACCTCAACACTTTTTATAGCACTAGTTAATAAATATAACATAAGGCACAAAAATTCTAATCCTTATCACCCTTAGGAAAATGGACAAGTTGAAATGACAAACAAAGAGATTGAGGCCATCCTGACAAAAACAATGCATATCCACATAAAGGATTGGGAAAATAGATTATTAGAAGAAGTTTGGGCTTACATAACCACCTAGAAGACAACTACCTGCTTCACCCCATTTGAGCCACTATATGGGAAGACAACCATGATGCCCATCAAATCTAAGCACAAGACTCTCAGAACTATAGTAGAGTTGGGGATGGAAATTTTTGAGGCACAAAACAAAATGAGCATGTAGCTGAATGCTTTAGATGAGATGAGGAAAATAGCATTGCACCATTCTGAAGTTGTGCAGAGTCAAAGAGTCAAATGGAATGACAAATTTATCAAAGAGAAGAAATTTTAGCCATGTGACTTGGAATTTATTTATGACTCATGGTATCAGGATAATGCAGGAAAATTGTAGACAAGGTGGCTAGGACCATATGAAGGTGTTGAGGTATTTCCCAATGGAGCTGCATAGCTCACCACCATTGACCCTATCAAATTCAAATTACTAGTAAATAGGCATCATCTTAGATTTTATAACAAGCCAACTTCCAAAGAAGAGTTCTTGTAGCAATTCATCCAACATGTAGCACCCAAGCATAGTTCCTACAACTGAGGAGGTCCTGCAGCCAAAGGAATTAGACCTAGTGTCCCTCCTCCTAGATAATTAAGGTACACACTTATCATAATAAAGACTTCTACCTTTGTAGAAGTCAATTTCTTCACCCATCCGCCCATTTGTCCATCCATACCACCTTTCTCTCTCTTCCATCTCTTCATTCCACCTCACACCATTCCACTCCATCATTGTTAATTGCTTAATTATTTCCTAAAAAGGTGAACATTACTTTCTCCACGATCATTGCAATGAATCCTCTACATAATCATGTTCGTACATGCTTAGGTATTTGCGCATAAATTTCATTCTTAATTATCTTTTAGAGCATTTCATTTAATCACTGTATGTTAGTATGGACGTTCACATAATTTCTATAATCCCCTTTTTTAAATAACTTCTGCCATCTTGCATGTGTGGAAACATGTCCAAATTTACGTTGGGGTGAGGGGTAAGAAAGATGTAGATATATTGTTGCATATCAGTCCATGATTTTCTGCATCATCAAATCTTGTTGAGCTGATTTAAAATTTGAAATAAAAGATGGCTCGCATATGTGATGTGACACTAAATTTTCACCACTATTTTCTCTCATCATAAATCTCTTTTAATACCATTCCTTTCCATGATTCACCCTATCATAATATTCAAATGAAAATGGTAAATGGTAAAAAAATAGAGTGACGTTAAATTCAGTCGACAATTCAGCTTGCAAGTGAGTAGAAAGGAATTGTCTTTCAGATGATAATTAGGAAATGAAGTTTTTTAGAGTGACATATTGATTATAGACAATGGGAGGAAGACTCATTCAAAATAAACCCTCACTTCATGATTCTTTATTGCAGGATTCATAGTTCCTGGCCGAGTTTCAAAACTGTGGTTGGTTGGACTATTTCCTGAGGCTGGATGGTTTTGACGAAGGCATTGTACTAGAGTTTTCCCAGACATTTTTAGATGGAAAAACCATAGTAAAAGGGATAGAGGTCATGGAAACTGAGGAACAAATTGCAGAAGTGGATCATAGTTACCAGGTGATGGAAAACCTTACCCTATTTCTAGAGACGCCAAGTCAACTAGAGCTATATTCACAATACATGGTGATCCTCCAATCACTATTGAAAAATAAGGTGCTAAAAGACTCTCTCTGCCCGAGCCATGGAAGTAGGCAACCATCTACATTATTAGATATATCACTTGTGAGGGTTGACTTTCGAGGCTCCATTCGGTGCATTTCAAACTATTGAGTCATATGAGGCACGAGAGCAGGATGAATGTGCCTAATGTCTTTTACAAAATTCTCTCCATCATGACAATAGAAACTTAAAAAGGTAGGGCCAACTCTATTTCCTACCATTTTCTAGTTAAATTTTTTGTTGTAAAATATCTGGATGATGCAGCACTTAGAATGACCTGGGAGGATTTTATAAAAGTTGATCAATTTAGACTTGAAAAGTTGTAACCTAAGGTATCACCTCATACACGTAGGTCTAGCATAAAATTAAGCATAGATGAAGATACCCCTAGTGCTTCAACCTTTGGTGCTGACCTTGGTGTGAATCCGCCTATTGAAGAAACGACTATATATGTTAGTTCCTCTGAGCCTGAGCACTCTAAAAGAGAAAATTCTTCATCAAATTTGAGGATGATAATGTTCCACTTGAATACATGATAAGAACTAGGGCACACAAGAGAGAGGCAAAATAAAGGAAAGAAAAAACATAGCCTATGAAAAGAGAGGTGCCAAGTCCTAAGAAAAGAAAGGTTGGCACTATTCATCCTCAAACCAAAAAAAAATGTAAGAGCCCTCTCAAGAAATCAAAACTGGTTGTTGATATGCCTTCACATAAAAAACTAGAACTTGGTGGGACATCGTGTGAGAGCACTAAAGATCCAATGGAGCAGAAAAATGTAGATGAAGAAAATATATTCGATAAGGAAGCCAAAATGACCCTAGAAGATCTTTCTACCATTACAGAAGAAGTTGAAAATGATTAACACAAACCAAATTAGGAGTGCTTATAGAAAGACCTAGATCAAGAGTTCTTGTAGCAAAAATAGGAAATAGATCAAGAGTTCCTACAACAAAACCAGGAAATAGATCAAGAGTTCCTACAACAACTACAAGAACAAGAACAAGAGGCCCTACAAAAAGAGGAGGAAAGATAAATTGTACCTCTATAGCCTGAACAAGTGGGACATCCTGAGTCTATGCAAATAGTTCTATATGAGGAGCATCCATCCAAAAAAACCATGGTAGGAATCCATAACACTCCTAATTTTTCAGTGTATACAATAATTTTGAATTTTTGGAAAGAGATACAAAGAAGAGAGGAGGAATGGAAAAATGACAAGAAAATATTGAAAAAGGGAAATACAAGAGAGGCATGAGATTAGTGAGGAAAATAATAAAGGGATTGTCTTTCTAAAGGAGAGGGTGAGCAACATTGCAACCCTAGTGCCATAAATTTTAGAATGCAGAACCACTCCAAGGGTTTATGCTTTGCACCTAAAAGATAAATGTCTCTCTATCTTAGGTTTGAACACCTCTATTAAAAATCCTATTGAATTTTTCAATGCTTATAGAATTAGCTCCCCTGAAATGAAAAATTTATTATGTGAATTTTATTTACATAATTTTTCTATATTTAAAGACCAAGACTAGAACTCGTTGCTTTATGTGGGGGACATCTAATTCAGAGCATTCATGTCTTGGTTGTAAAATGACATTAGCTAGGGTGAACAATATAATTCTTATAAGGGGAAGGAATCCAATATTCCCCTGGCCATTAGAGTTGAATCAAGGAACCCCAAAGGAATTTACACAGACTAGAATAAAATTATTTTCAAGCCAAGCTTGGTAACAAGATTATGCCTTGGATTGAGGTAGTTTACAATGAGTACGGGGTAAATACAACAACAAAATAGGACATTGTGAGAGGATACCTATTCTAGAGATGGAACACATTAACTGATGAGCTGAAACAAGTTGAACCACATTCCATCCATAGCTATGTGGCTGCAATAAAAATAATTGAAAGGT
Organism: Sequoiadendron giganteum; assembly: GCA_007115665.2. Lineage (NCBI taxonomy): Eukaryota > Viridiplantae > Streptophyta > Pinopsida > Cupressales > Cupressaceae > Sequoiadendron > Sequoiadendron giganteum. The sequence continues at coordinate 446,298,435 of CM021102.1, forward strand.
ACATTCAGATTGGGAGAAAAAAGGGATGAGAATGGCTTTCCCTGACTTTTAAGCCACCTATCCTCATGTGGCCTATACCAAATTTTAAGCTCTACTAATATGACATTGTTGAGGAACAACAAAGATGGAGGAGACTTGATAGGCTGGGAGGATTCTACTGGAACCCTGATTCACCCACAATAGACACTAATATTGGACAATTATCAGTTGTAGATTTCAAATCCTTGACCAAGCAGAAGCATAACTCTTCCCCTACTGGAGAACCAAAAAAACTTTAGGTTGGAGGGAGTGATGAGTCTAGTTTTTGGTTTTGTTATGGGTAGAATCTACAACTTATTTTCTAAAGTTACAATGGACTTTGATATTACATGTTGATACTTTTATATAATTTCTCTCAAACCATAAGACATTTGGGCTTAATTCCATTTTTGCTAGTTTTAATGATATTAACCTATTATGTGGACTATCTATATAGATCTTGCATGTGGTTAATGAATGTTCTTTAAGGTGATTATAGGTATGCAGTTATTATGCATACTGACATTGCCATGCAGACATGATTGAGAATGCTAAGTTGAGAAACACAACTTCCAATTGGTCACACAGAGGAATCTCACAAAGGTCAACTAGAGGAGGATGGTGAGATATTCCCATGTTAGCCACATGTAACCACCTTATACTGATATTTAATGACATTGAGCAATGTAGGCATTACTACATTGGTCGAGTCCATGTTTGGGCCTGCATGTCTGAATTGTTTCCCTTGCATGTGTAACTGCCCTTCTACTCTTTTCTCTGCTTTCCCTAAATGGTGTTCTCTCAGTTAGTGGGATTTGACTGCCCTGTTTAGTTGATAAATAATGTTTAGATCCTCCTTCTTTAATAGTTAGTCTCCAAGCTATTGTACAATTTGATAATACTATCAGACATACTCTTTTGTATTTGCACTTTCCAATGAATAAAATGAGATTTTGAGTTGAGTATATGAGTTTGTATTAGTTTTAGAGCATACTCATCCAAGGGGGACCACTTGGTGATTAATCTGTACCTTTAGTTTAGTTAGATTAGTATTAGCTTCTATTTTGTACTTAGTTAAGAATATGACACCTACTGTTCCTGCAACCACTAGGATTTCATTATGTGATTGTTCTTATAGCCAAAGCAGGTAGACTAGTTTCCTATTTATTGGTCAGATTTTCATTTCTGTCATGCATGTTGAGTTTAAGTTTAATTGTTGAGTAATGTTCAACAGTTACTTTATTTCTTTCCATGCAATTTACTTTTAGTATCAAGTCTCTTAGTTGTAGAATGAAGATGACTACTTTGAGTTTCTAGTGCACATATTGTGCTGACCCATTTCAAGTTCATCTCTCTTAATTGAAATTTAAATGCACCTTCATGATGGTTAAGATGGCTATTTAGGTTAGATTTCTAGTCTCTGAATCATGGCTGTAAAAGCTTAGTTATTGAAATCATTGTAGGAGGCCGACAGGTCTATCATGAGTATAAATTCTAGTCTAGGAAAAGAAGTGATCACACATGAAATGAAGGATTTGTTGAGTATAATATTAATAAAATATGTGTATGTCAAAGACTACATTAATTTAAAATAAAATTTTTACAAGTGGAGGTTGATGGGGAATAGTTGGTAAAATATAAAAATTGAAAGAGGAAAGAGAATAATGAAGATATTGGGTTAAATTTATTAAAATATCATTTCAATATACCAGATACAAGTTTAAATGCGGTTTTAATTGAATTATAGAAGATGATGAAGAAGGGAGAAAAATAAGAAACCTCTAGGTAGTCCTACCACATGAGTATTATCGTACATATTTTCATGCATAGTAAATATTATCTAGTGGCATCTTGGGTATTAATACCTTTTATGGGTCAAAGATAGGGAATTGATAATTTTGGGGATTTTGTGCACTTTTGGTAGCTACATTTTTTTAATTTCATTTACTATAAATGGATTCACCATATGAAAGGAGACTTGTAGTAAAGGTGGCTTATTGTAGCAATAGTACACACAAAATGATAGAGATTGACTATTTACCATAGTTATTAATGTTTACTCATAGATCAATGGGTGCTTGCAATAATGGAGGAAAGGTTCTAATTAAGTGGGATAACCTATAGTAAAGTGAATAGTGAGATGATAGGGATATCATGTGATAGTGATACATTTACAAATGTAGTAATGGATCATGATAGGATTATTCATGTGGATAGCAAAATAGGTATAGTATGAGAGGAGGGTTAGTACCATATAATGTAGAATGATAGTATTGAATAAATGATAAGAAGTTGAGAATATGAAGGGTTGGAAGGATTGGTCATTGACATAGGTATAGAAAGAGTCCATAAGAGTTGTAGGAAACATTTTTTTATTTTCATGCCTATTATGTATACAAAGGGGCTAATGAATATCTCAATAGATCATGTTGAGGTGGTCAAGAGGTGAAATGGTGGTGAAATGACACTAAAAAAAATGTGAGTGATGGTGAAGGACCCATGATATAATAAAGAGGAGTTTTTCAAGAAAGAGTAGTTGAAAGGATGGATTAGAAAGTTTAAACAATAAATATAATATTTTTGGGATGAAATATAGGTATTTAATTCCTTCAAAAAGTGACCAATAAAATGAATATTAATCATACAAAATAAAAGGATTAGGCATCAAAGGAGATGAAAATAGTTAACTAAAGGATTAAGGAACCGTAAGAGAATTAATGGAGGGAAAATATGTATAAAGATAATAATTGCATTGTTGGTAAAAATAAAAATTAAATTTATTGATAAATATTAAAATAAATCTGCATTTATAGAAAGGAGGTTTAGTGAAGTGGTTGAGAAGTGAATCGATTGAAGAGGGATAGTTAAGTAATTTTATACAACCAATTACAATGTGTAAGAGAGGGGGACCAAATATTGCAAGGCCCTAAGTCATGAAAGGCTGAGAGTAGTATGGCTACCCTAACTTATCTTTGTTTGTAAGGGTGTTAGGATGGACGACATGAGAATGATGAGGAATATAAGGTTCTTCGATCAGTCTACAAACCTGAGAGTTGAAAGGAGACTAGGCGAGTTGGTTTTTAGGGTCAATTTTGTGTCTCGGGTAGCTCTCTATTAGACGATGGAAGCATAGTTTTGGGACAACAGCCTGACACACTGGCGTCTCTTAGGTGCGCTAGCGTCCATACAACCAGATAACTAGGGAGACAAGGTTGGACCACTCAAAAATGAACTATCAACCTAGTTAAGAGCTTCTCAAGGTGCATAAAAGAATAATGAAATATGAAATGTAAAGAAAAATGTGATAAAGAAAGTAGATTACCGCAAGGGTGACAAAGATGATCTCACACAAAAAATAATTTGACAGCTTTCTCCAAGATCTCTCCATCTACACATAGGCAAGAGGGAAAATTTTGGGGGGTTGTATGGGAGTTTTCCTCAATCATAACCCTGTTTTGGTGTTTTGACCTTCACGGAGAACCAAGATTAAAATGATGTAGGAATATAACAATAAAGAAGAAATACAAGAAAAGTACACCAAAAAAACTACAAAATGGTACATTCTTACTCAACCAAACAATAGAGAAAATGAGAGGAGCTTACCACCTTCATCCAAAGTCCTCAAGGCTAGTGGAGGAGAAATATGAGAGGAACTCAAGCCTCTATTGCAATGGATTCATCCTGTGCTTACTCTATCAAAGTGATGGAGTGATAGATTGCTGCTATAAAGTGTTAAATGCTGCTACAAAGCTTGGGGTGAATGTTAAGAAGTGTGGAGATATTGTTTCAACTTGTGAAGAAGATGAAAATGAGTGAATGAATGGAGAATATGAAGAATGAATGGAAGAAAATGACCATATTCGGTTTGGCCATCCGAAGAAAGGCATTACACTTCGACTCCCAATAGGAAGTGCAATGTTTTTGTAGGCTCCAACTGTAGGTTTTTGCCAGTGACGTAAGTGGGTCATGCAAAAATTTGTGCACCGTGTGGGTTTTTTCAACAGAAAAACCTACAATGACACACAAAATAGGCACCAAGTGTGATGTGAACAATGAGCTTATGTGGAATTAAGCCTCGGAGTTTGGTTTTCTAAAGTGTAAAGGGGTGAAAGGGGAATTTACATTAGGGGTACAAATTCACTCCTATACATTTTTCTCCCACTTTAGCGAGCATAAATATTGGTGAGTTCTTCGGTAAAGTAGATCAAAGGAGAAATAAGGTTAGAGATGTATACCTAGGTCGACGAGGAAGAAGATCACAGTCTACTGAAAATTACATGAAAGGGCTCCATAGTTGCACATAACTATAAAGCTGAAGAATGAAAACACCTTACAAGCCTACAGACATGGAAGGGATGTATCCTCCAAGAGATCTCACATGAGGAAACAAGGAAAGTGCTTTACAGACCCACAAACCTACAAGGGAGGTATTCCCTAAGAACTCTCATAGGAGTGAGATCGATTAGAAGGGACTCTGTAGAGTCAAGGATGAGGACATGTTTACCCACAAATAGAACATTTCAAGAAGCAACCACATAGGCCAATGAATAGACATTCATTTAGATCATCACCAAATTGAAATAATTTCAAAGGTGTCCCTCAAGAACCCTCCAAAAGGATGAGTGGTCCACTCGAGGGACGCACTATTTAAAAATTATACTCTAGTCGAGCTGCCCTTAAGCTAGACACAAGGACGTGAAGTAGGTCTTGTTGGGCTACCCCTAAGCTAGACATGATGATGTGAAGACTCATCTAGTCAAGCTGCCGCTAAGCTAGATTCCATAGAGAAAAATAGATACTTTTGAACGGGTCCCTCGGGAACCCGGTGTGAAGAAAGGGGGTCCACTCAAGGGACACACTCTTCAAAATCCAACGCCTTCTTTCTCGAATCAATTCATCATCAGGGAATCCTGTTGAAAGATGTTTAATTCATTAAGGAATTTGAAAGGAAGGATATGCCCCCATACAAGGGGAAGAGCAAAGGTGTTCCTTCTTCGAAGGAAGGTTTCCATGTCCTATCTTTATGAACCCATGATGAAGGAAACATGTTCCATTAGGGTTTCAAGTCAGGAATGCAATTCTAACAAAGAAGCATATGGAGGAATCTTTGACAAAATATTCAACTGGAAATGAATGCATTTTATAAAGACCATGTAATATACAGGTGGCATTGTCGCACATGAAAGGGACAAATCAAGCAAAGAAGAGAGAAATATAATGATAAAGAAAAAGGAAAGAGAACACACACAAAGGGAACATGGGTAGCCTAATATTTTGGGGTCAAAACTACTCATAAATATATATAAGTATAATAATAGTATATAAATGAACTTTCATCAACCCCCTACTATACAAGGCCATGTGAGGAATACACAAGAACACATCGTAAATATAAAAAAATGGGTCAACATGGAAGGAAGCCTAAATGCTCCCAACGCTTTGTATCATCCCCAATTTGTTGAAAGTCAATCACAAACATGGAAGAATTATGATACACATATAAGAATGTTTACAACATAAACACCATGCTTCTATCCAAGCACCAACAAGGGTGACAAGGGTCATCAAGGAACATATAGCATGATCACAAGGGGAACACATCACAATATTCACACACATCAAATCTAAACATCAAGAAGAGGGTCTCCCCCTAACATTGGTCAACCAAGAGTTCATCAACTTCCCACTATAGATCATCATAGGGGGAAGGATGATGAGCTTGTAAGAGTGTAATGTTAAGGGGAGGAGCTTCTGATCCTCCCATAACATAGGCTAAGGAAGAGGGACTTGTGAGGTCTCTTTCACTCAACTCTTGTGGGTCTAAGTTTAATGACCTTGCATAGATCGCTGAAAAGGTAAGAACTTCATCCACTGAGTAGAACACACACTTCATGGGAGTGCCATGTTTTATCTTGGTGGATAGGAGAGTTTGCACCCGAGGTTCACCTCTAGGAACAACGAGGGATTCAAAAGAAATGATGAACTTGAGAGAGGCTAGGCCTAGTTCCTTAACTAGGATAGAGCAAGTTAGCATAGGACCAAATTTCGAGAAAGGTGGGATCCTCTTACTTCCTTTGTTTCTGGAGGGACCATTCTCTACCTTTTTCTTCATTAGAGGGGGTGAACTCCCACAAACGAAGTGAGACATATAGAGGGAGAGGAAGAAAGAACCACAATACATACAAATAAAGTGTTAATCATATCTATGGGTCTCAGAAAAGGTGAGACATCTAGAATGGATGTCAATAAAGGTAGCTTAATGGAAGGAGCGATGAACACTAGCACCTTTCTAGGCACATGTGTGCTTACAGTAGAAGCCAGAAGAGATGGAGGGCTATTTTAGATATAAACAAAAGGAAACAGATAGGAGGACACATTAGGAGGTCATAATGCAAGAGCCGTCATCTCCTCTTCTTTCTTTTGTAAGGAAACTTGCTCAGCTAGAAGAGCCTTTCACTAGCATTTGCACTCATATGCAAGGTAGTTTCTATGACCCTTCGACCCAAAAGCTAGAGTTTACAAAGGAGCATGGGGCTCCTACTTAGCCATGGGAGTTTCCTCCATAGTTTCTTCCAATAGAGGTATATACTACTAGATGGGAGTAGGAGGAGCATGTTTTGAGATGACAAGAGGAATCAACTCTAGCGCCTCAGCAGCGGGTGTTGTCCCATTAACTATTTTAGGAGAAAAAAATGTAGCAGGCCGTAGAGGCTAGGACATAGAGGATGCGTCATGGGGGGGATTTCTATCTACCATATGAGATGGACCTAGGCTTTATGGGTAAGATAGGAAGCTCACACATAGGATGCTTAGCCTTTCACCAAGCGGGAACCATGGGATTCTCTTGCAAGCATGAGACATAACTAGATGTTACCACAACAGGGTGAGAGGAAGCATTGAGTTGAGAAGTAGAAGAGGAAGAAGGAGGATCTCAGGACCAGTTCTCTTCTATGTGTGTTTGTGGCATCACTATCAGCTTTCAGATAAGCCTTATGTGAAATAGAATAAGGCAAAGGAGGGTACATTAATTTTGACCTAGAGAACCCCCTCATATAATTTTGATATGCGCAATTCAAGAGGTCCTTCTTGGGTGGGAGAGGACCAAAAGGCGCAGGCCAAAATTATTGTAAGGTACAACTACCACATGCAATTGGTGGTCTATAACCAGTGTCATGGACAATGTGTACCATACTTCCATGAATGAATTTTAGACACTTCTGTACAACCAAGGAAACCACATTCATAGCTACCAGCCAGGGGATACCTAGCTTTACTTTGAAGTGTTTAGATCCCCAGGATGATTTCAAACTTAAGGTTCATAGATTTAGGTCCAACGAGGACCAATAGGACAATACTCCCTATAGTAGGTAATCAAAGTCCGTTGTGTGTGTGAAGAGTAATTTCATGTGCATCATACCCATAATTAGGTAGGAAGTTGATTAACATGATCTCCTCAGTTATGATACGCACTTGAGATGTCTGATCAACGAGAACACCTGTTACGGTATTCCCATTTATCCTCAGAGGAATGTAAAGAGGAGATGGCTCCCTATTGAAGCCCATCGGTAGATCTTGTGAAGTGAAGGTTATAAAAGTACCACTACTCACAGGGTATATAGGGGGAATATGTTGATTTAAGAAAGTGGCCATCATGCACACTAAACAATACTACTATAGATCCTCCTAACATTTATGAGATAAGATAATCACCCAATTAAGGTTTTGTTACACAACACCATATAAACCTTCCAACTACACCTACTATGTGTCACAAGTTAGGTTGCAAGGTGGAAGCCGCACAACACTCACACCTACAATGCTCCTACGATACGAGGAAGGGAACTTTAAATATCTCAAAATAGAACCAAAATGATTCACATCGGGTTCACCAAAATTGTAAGAGAGGGGGATTAACTACAACAATACCTTAGGTCACAAAAGGCCGAGACAAGTATGGATACCCTAACTTACCTCAGTTTCCAAGGGTGTTAGGGTGGAAGGGATGAGAATGATGAGGACTATAAGGTCCTTCGACCACACTACAAACTTGAGAGTTGAAAGGAGACTAGGCGAGTTGGTGTTTAGGGCATACTCCATGTCTCAGGTAGCTCTTTATCAGAGGATAAAAGTGTGGTTCTGGGATGAAAACATGACGTGCTAACCTCTGTACATCTACAAAAATAGGGAGACAAGGTTAGACCACTCAAAAATGAACTATCATCCTAGTTAAGAACACTAAAATATGAAATGTAAAGACGAACATGATAAAGAAATTAGATTACCGCAAGGATGACGAAGATGATCTCACACAACAATCCTTTCACCAGCTTGCTCCAAGATCATTCCACCTACACATAGAGAAGAGCGAAAATTTTGGGGGGCTATATAGGGTTTTGCCTTAGTCAGACCCCATTTTTTGTGTTTCTACCTTCACGGACAACCAAGATTGCAATGATGTAGGAATAAAGCGATAAAGAAGGAATACAGGAAAAGAACACCAAAAACACTACAAAATAGTATGTGCTTACTGAACCAAACAATAGAGAAGATAAGAGGAGCTTACCACCTCTGTCCAAAGTTCTTAGGTTTAGTGGAAGATAAATATGAGAGGAACTCAAGCCTTTACCGCAATGGATTCATCCTGCACTTTCTCTATCAAAGTAATAGAGTGATAGATTGCTACTAGGAAGTGTGAAATAATGCTAGAAAGCTTAGGGTGAATGCTCAAAAGTGTGGAGATATTGTGTCAACTTTTGAAGAAGATGAAAAGAGATGAATGAATGGATAATATGAAGAAGGAATGGAAGAAAACAACCATATTTGAGTCAGCCAGCTGAACAAAGGCATTACACTTCAACTCCCAATAAGAAGTGTAAAGTTTTTGTAGGCTCCAGCTGCAAGAATCTGCTAGGGAAATAGGCGCATCGCATAGACATCTACATGTTATGCGGGCGTCCTTGAAAAAATTGCCTCCATCAACACAAAAACCGAGTGCCAAGTGTGATGTGAACAACAGGCTTATGTGGAATTAAACCTCTGATTTTGGTTTTCTAAACTGTAAAGGGGTGAAATGGGAATTTGCACTATGGGTGAAAATTCACTCCTATACATAATGTAATATACCAATATTCACCCCCCCTTTTTGTTAAATTATTCCTACAAATGTAACTTCTAAAATATCTTATTCACCTTGCCAAGGGTCACCCCTTTAGGCTTACATAACAAAACTTGTTGATTACAAAATGTATAAACATATTTGTGAAGATCTTCTTTGTAGATATAAATCTTGAATTACGTATATCTCCATCAACTTGTCTCATTACCCTGAGAAAGGTGTAGCCCCAAGCTTACTCGAGTTCTTCCTCCAATGAACTTCCAAACCATAGATTTTTAAATTATTCGACAACAATCTATATTGAGACCTCCAAACACATGGGTCCATCAAGTTGCCTGATGACCCTTGGAAGGGTATAATTATTGATCACAACATCAAGTGCTCACTGGATAACCATCCATATTGAGCTCTACACCAAATCCATTACTTGTCTCTAAAAAAAAAACTTCACAATATATGTATTCTTCAAATTTGTCAACAACAACAAGTAAAACAAGAAACGAAAAACAAAAATTCTTCTCATGCAAATCATCATCTCAAAGCAAGAAGCTTACTTGAGATGATGGAAATTCCTCCATCCTCCAATGCCATCAACCTCTAGTTTGATCTTGTTACACTTTATCCATTTAATATCTTAGACAAGTCTTTTTGGCCTCATCAATAATAGCAAAGATGGCCCTGAAAGTCCTAGCATAACTATTTGAAGATTCATTGGTAACATTGATAAAGTCATCTACAAGATACTCAATAATTGTTTTAATATTTTGAAGTGCACTTTCCCAAGGATCAATATTAAGAAGATAGATTACTTGAATGGTAAATCTTAGGCAAGATATATAAGTTACTTGCCATCTTATAATATTAATAAAAGTATTTTGAGTGGCATCTTCTCTTGTAAAGCAACTTACCTCAAAGTTACTGCTAATAAGAGATGCATTCAAATCATTCCTAAATCCTCATATATCACAAATAAATGATTGGTGGGTCCTCATCCTCTTATCTTGGCCTCTAGATAACTCTCATTCCATACCCTCACCAAGATATCAGTGTACAAAGGCACACTTTGACATGTACATGACATTAAAATTATTACTCCATGGACAAATTTATAAAAAACACTATTAACAAGCATAATAAAATTTGAATTCATTACTTAAAATTCCATAATTTTCACCAACTCATGTATAGAGTTCATTGAGATAAATGTTCTACATTTGGTCGAACAATCTATATTAAAAAAAGTATCAAAATTAAACTTTACCTGTAAACCCTTATATGCATGACATCCGCAGTATTCATGATATAAGTGATTATTCAAATTGCTGCCCTAACCTTGTTGCATTCATATTCCTTATTGTGAAGCTTGGATGTAAGCTTCTTGGATTTTGGGCTATGAATAATATCAATAATGCTCACTATTGATCACTTCTCTCGTTCTCTACTTCGCTGCTCTGCAAACTCTTATGTTGCCTACGCTAAGTCTACACCATCACTAGGAAACTAGTTCCATACATAGGCAATAATGAGGATATTATCATATTCCAATGAGGATTTAAATACAAACATTCTTCTACAGATTCCAATGCCCAAATTCATGGGTGGTGCATAGGCACAAGTAATTCATAGCATCATGAATATTTACAAGCCTTCTTCACTAAAGATCCTTCAAAATAGAACAAAATGTGCCACCAAAATGTTATGCTCTTCACTCCTTCTACTGGTCCTTCCACCAAGTCTCTGGTACAATCCCTGCCCTCCTACTGCATAAATAGGTATACTATGTGAGGAGGGGTAGTACCATATAATGTAGAATATGAAGACTATAGTATGATAGTATTGAATAAATGATAAGAATTTGAGAATATAAAGGGTTAGTATTGGAAGGGTTGGTCATTGACATAGGTATGGAAAGAATCCATAAGAGTTGTAGGAAACATTTTTTTATTTTTATGCCTATGAGATGCAAAAAGGGGCTAATGAATATCTAAATAGATCATGTTGAGGTGGTCAAGAGGTGACATGGTGCTGAAATGACACTAAAAACAACTTGAGTGATGGTGAAGGGTCCATGATATAATAAAGAGGAGTTTTTGAAGAAAGAGTAGTTGAAAGGATGGATGAGAAAGTTTAAACAATAAATATAATATTTTTGGGATGAAATATACGTATTTAATTCCTTCAAAAATTGATCAATAAAATGAATATTAATCATACAAAATAAGAGGATTATGCATAAAAGGAGATGAAAATAGTTAACTAAAGGCTTGAGGAACCATAAGAGAATTAATGGAGGGAAAATATGTGTAAGATAATAATTGCATTGTTGGTAAAAATAAAAATAAAATTTATTGATAAATATTAAAATTTATTGATAAATATTAAAATTACATCTGTATTTATAGAAAGGAGGTTCAGTGAAGTGGTTGAGAAGTGAAGCAGTTAAAGAGGGATAGCTAAGTAGTTGTATACAACTAGTTACAATGTATAAGAGAGGGGGACCAACTACTCCAAGTCCCCAGGTCATGAAAGGCCGAGAGTAGTATGGCTACCCTAACTTACCTCAGTTTGTAAGGGTGTTAGGATGGACGATATTTTAATCATGAGGAATATAAGGTCCTTCGATCACTTTGCAAACCTGAGAGTTGAAAGGAGACTAGGCGAGTTAGTTTTCAAGGTCAACATTTTGTCTCGGGTAGCTCTCTATTAGACAATAGAAGCACGGTTTTTGGACAATAGTGTGACACACTGGTGTCTCTTAGGTGTGTTGGTGTCCATACAACCTAAAAACCAGGGAGACAAGGTTGGACCGCTCAAAAATGAACAATCAACCTAGTTAAGAGCTTCTAAAGGTGCATAAAATAATAATGAAATATGAAATGTAAAGACAAATGTGATAAAGAAAATAAATTAATGCAAGGCTAACGAAGATGATTGCACACAAAAATCTTTTCACCAACTTTCTCCAAGATGTCTCCACTTACACATAGAAAAGAGGAAAAATTTGAGGGGGTTGTATTTGATTTTTCCTCAGCCATACCCCCATTTTGGTGTTTCCACCTCCACAGAAAACCAAGATTGCAACGATGTAGGAATACAATGATAAAGAAGGAATAAAAGAAAAGTACACCAAAAACACTACAAAATGGTACATTCTTACTCAACCAAATAATAGAGAAAACGAGAGGAGCATACCACCTTCGTCCAAAGTGCTCAAGGATAGTGGAGGAGAAGTATGAGAGGAACTCAAGCCTTTGTTGCAATGGATTCATCTTGGGCTTACTCTATCAAAGTGATGGAGTGATAGATTGCTGCTATAAAGCTTGGGGTGAATGCTCAAAAGTGTGGAGAGATTGTTTCAAATTGTGAAGAAGATGAAAATGGATGAAGGAATTGAGAATATGAAGAAGGAATGGAAGAAGAAAACCATATTCGGGTCGGCCATCCAAAGAAAGGCATTACACTTTGACTCCCAATAGGAAATGTAATGTTTCTGCAAGCTCCAACCGCAGGAATCTTCCAGGGATGTAAGTGCATCATGTAGACATTTGTGCACCGTGCAGGTGTCTTCAATAGAAACTCCTACAACGACAGACAAAATGGGCACCAAGTGTGATGTGAACAACGAGCTTATGTGGAATTAAGCCTCTGAGTTTGGTTTTCTAAAGTGTGAAGGGGTGAAAGGGGAATTTAAATTAGGGGTGCAAATTTGCTCCTATATAATTTTCCCCCACTTTAGCGAGCATGAATATTGGTGAGTGCTTTAGTAAAGTAGATCACAGGAGAAATAAGGTTAGATATGTATACCTGTATTGATGAGGAATAAGATCATGGTCTGGCGAAAAGTACACAAAAGGGCTTCATAGTTTCACATAACTATAAAGCTCAAGAATGAAAGCCCCTCACAAGCCTAGAGACGTGCAATGGATGTATCCTCCAAGAAATCTCACATGAGGAAACCAAGAAAGTGTTTTACAGACCTGCAAACCTACAAGGGAGGTATTCCCTAAGAACTCTCACAAGAGGGAGACTGATTGGAGGGGACTCTATAGAGTAAAGGATGAGGACATTTTTAGTCACAAATAGAACATTTCAAGAAGCAACTGCATAGGTCAGTGAATAGACAATCATGCAGAGCATCACCAAGTTGAAATAATTTAAAAGGGGTCCCTCAAGAACCCTTCAAAAGGAAGAGGTCCACTCAAGGGACACACTATTTGAAAATTAGAGTCTATTCGAGCTGCCCTTAACCTAGACACAAGGACGTGAAGTAGGTCTAGTTGGGCTACCCCCGAGCTCGACGTAAATATGTGAAGAGTAGTCTATTCAAGCTTTCCATGAGCTAGATGCCATAGAGAAAAATAGAAACTTTCAAAGGGGTCCCTCGGGAACCCAATGTGAAGAAAGGGGATCCACTCAAGGGACACACTATTCAAAATCCAATGCCTTTTTTCTTGAATCAATTCATCATTAGGGAATCCTTTTGAAAGATGTTCACTTCATTAAGTAATTTGATAGGAAGGATATGCCCCCATACGAGGGGAAGATCAAAGGTGTTCCTGCTTCGGAGGAAGGTTTCCAGGTCCTTTCTTTACGAACCCATGATGAAGGAAACATGTTCCATTAGGGTTTCAAGTCAGGAATGCAATTCTAACAAAGATGCGTATGGAGGGGTCTTTGAGAAAAGATTCATTTGGAAATGAGTGCATTTTATAAAGACCACATAATATCGAGGTAGCATTGTCACACATGAAAGGGAAAAATCAAGAAAAGAAGAGAGAAAGATAATGAGAAAGAAAAAGGAAAGAGAACACACACAAAGGGAACAGGTGTAGCCTAATATTTCGGGGTAAAAAATACTATACCAAGCCATGTGAGGAATGCATGAGAACACATAGTAAAAAATAAAAAATGGGTCAACATGGAAGGAAGCTTAAATGCTCCCAATGCTTTGGATCATCCCCTATTTGCTGAAAGTTAATCAAAAACATGGAAGAATGATGATACACATAGAAGAAGATTTACAAAATAAACATAATGCTTCTATCCAAGCACCAACAGGGGTGACGAGGGTCATCAAGGCACATATAGCATGATCATGGGAGGAACACATCACAATATACACACACATCTAATCTAAAGATCAAGAAGAGGGTCTCCCCCTAACACTGGTCTACCAAGAGTTCATCAACTTCCCACTCTAGATCATTTTAGGGGGAAGAATGATGAACCTATAAGAGTTTAATGTTAGGGGGAAGAGCTTTTCATCCTCTCATAACATAGGCTAAGGAAGAGAGACCTGTGAGGTCTCTTTCACTCAACTCTTGTGGGTCTAAGTTCAATGACCTTGCATAGAGCGCTGAAAAGGTAAGAAATTCATCCACTGAGTTAAACATACACTTGATTGGAGTGCCATGTTTCATCTTCGTGGACAAGAGATTTTGCACCTGAGGTTCACCGCTAGGCTCAACGAGGGATTCAGAAGCAATGACGAACTTGCGAGAGGCTAGGACTAGTTCTATCACTAGGATAGAGAAAGTTAGCATGTGACCACCTTTCGAGAAACATGGGATCCGCTAACATCCTTTGTTTCTGGAGGGACCATTCTCTACCTTTTTCTTCATTAGAGGAGGCAAACTCCCCACAAATGAAGTGAGATAGATAAAGGAAAAGGAGGAAAGAACCACAATAGATACAAGTAAAGTGTTAATCATATCTATGGGTCTCAGAAAAGGCGAGACATCTGGAATGGATGTCAATAAAGGTAGATCCATGGAAGGAGTGATGAACACTTGCACCTTTCTAGGTGCATGTGTACTTACATTAGAAGCCAGAAGAGATGCAAAGATATTTTGGACATAAAAAGAAGGGAAGAGACAAGAGGACATGATAGGAGGTCATGATACAGGAGCGGTCATCTCCTCTTGTTTCTTTTTTAAAGCGACATGCTCGGCTAGAAGAGCCTTTCACTGGCACTTGCACTCACATACAAGGCGGTTTCTATGACTCTTCGACATGGAAGCTAGGGTTTGCGAAGGAACATGGGGCTCCTTCTCATCCATGGGAGTGTCCTCCATAGTTGCTTCCAATAGAGGGATATACTCCTAGATGGGAGCAGGAGAAGTAGGTTCAGTAGCGGGTGTTTTCCCATTCACTATTTTAGGAGAAAAATGGTAGCAGGCCACAGAGGCTAGGACATAGAGGATTCTTCATGGGGGGCTTTCTATCTACCATACCGGATGGGCCTAGGCTCTATGGGTAAGATAGGAAGCTCAAACGTAGGATGCTTGGCCTTTCACCAAGCGGGCACTATGGGATTCTCTTGGAAGCATGAGACATAACTAGATGGTACCACAAAAGGGTGAGAGGAAGCATTGGGTTGAGCAGTGGAAGAGGAAGAAGGAGGATCTAAGGACCACTTCTCTTCTACGTGTGTTGGTGGCATGACTATCAGCTTTTAGACAAGCCCTATGTGAAATAGCATAAGGTGAAGGAGGGTACCTTAGTTTTCACCTAGAGCAACCCCTCTTACAATTTTGATATGTACAATACAAGAGGTCCTTCTTGGGTGGGAGAGAACCAATAGGTGTAGGCAAAAATTAATCTAAGTTACAACTACCACCTCCAATTGGTGGTCTATAACTAGTGTCATCGACAATGTGTACCATACCTCCATGAATGAATTTCAGACACTTGTTTACAACCAAGCAAACCACATTCATAGATACCATCTAGGGGATGCCTAGCTTTACTCTGAATAGTTCAGATCCCCACAATGATTTCAAACTTAAGGTTCATAGATTTAGATCCAACAAGGACCAATAGGACAATACTCCCTATAGGAGGTATGAAAAGTCCATTGTATGTGTGGACAATAATTTCAAGTGCATAATACCTATCCTTATGTAGGAAGTTGATTAACATGATATCCTCAGTTATGATGCTCACTTGAGATGTCCGATCAATGAGAACACATGTTAAGGTATTCCCATTTATCTTCGAAGGAATGTAAAGAGGAGATGGATCCCTATTGAAGCCCATCGGTAGGTCCTGTGAAGTGAAGGTTATAATAGTACCACTACTCACAGGTTGTACAGGGGGAATATGTTGATTTAAGAAAGAGGCTATCATGCACACTAAACAATACTTCTATAGATCCTCCTAAGGTTTACGGGATAAGATAATGACCCAATTAAGGTTTCATTACACAACACCATCAAAACCTTCCAACTACACCTACTAGGGGTCACAAGCTGGGTTGCAAGGTGAAAACCTCACAACACTCACACCTACAATGCTCCTAGGATACAAGGAAAGGAACATTCAATATCGGAAAATAGAACCAAAATGGTTCACGTCAGGTTCACCAAAAATGTAAGAGAGGGTGACCAACTACAACAATGCCCTAGGTCACAAAAGGCCGGGAACAGTATGGGTACCCTAACCTACCCTAATTTCCAAGGGTTTTAGGATGGAAGGGATGAGAATGATGAGGACTATAAGGTCCTTCGATCACTCTACAAAACTTGACAGTTGAAAGGAGACTAGGTGAGTTGGTTTATAGGGTCAACTATGTGTCTTGGGTAGCTCTTTGTCAGAGGATAGAAGCATAGTTCTGGGATGACAACATGACGTGATGGCCTCCGTATCTCCAGAAAACCAGGGAGACAAGGTTGGACCACTCAAAAATGAACTATGAGCCTAGTCAAGAAATTCTAAAGGTGCAAAAAAGAACAATGAAATATGAAATGTAAAGATGAACATAATAAAGAAATTAGATTACCGCAAGGGCGACGAAGATGATCTCACATAACAATCCTTTCACCAACCTACTCTAAGATCTTTCCACCTACACATAGAAAAGAGGGAAAATGTTGGGGGACTATATAGGGGTCTGTCTTAGTCAAACCCCATTTTTCATGTTTCCACCTCTACAGAAAATCAAGATTGCAATTATGTAGGAATAAAGTGATAAAGAAGGAATATAGGAAAAGAACACCAAAACCACTGCAAAATAGTATGTGCTTACTCAACCAAGCAATAGAGAAGATAAGAGGAGGTTACCATCTCCATCCAAAGTGCTCAAGTTTAGTGGAAGATAAATATGAGAGGAACTCAAGCCTCTGCTGCAATGGATTCATCCTGCACTTGCTCTTTCAAAGTGATATAGTGATAGATTGCTACTAGGAAGTGTGAAATGCTACTACAAAGCTTGGGGTGAATGCTCAAAAGTGTGGAGAGATTGTGTCAACTTGTGAACAAGATGACAATAGATGAATGAATGGATAATATGAAGAAGGAATGGAAGAAAACAACCATATTCGAGTTGGCCAGCTAAAGAAAGGCATTGCAATTGGACTCCCAATAGGAAGCGTAACATTTTTGCAGGCTCCAGCTGCAAGAATCTACCAGGGACATAGGCACACCGCATAGACGTATACATACTATGCGGACGTCCTTGACAAAAATGCCTCCATCAACACACAAAATGGGTGCCATGTGTGATATGAACAATAGGCTTATGTGGAATTAAGCCTCTGAGTTTGGTTTTCTAAACTGTAAAGGGGTGAAATGGGAATTTGCATTAGGGGTGAAATTTCACTCCTATACACAATTTAATATACCAATATTCACCCCCCCTTTGTTACATTATTCCTACAAATGTAACTTCTAAAATATCTTATTCACCTTGCCAAGGGTCACCTCTTAAGGCTTACATAGAAAAAATTGTTGATTACAAAATGTATAGACATCTTTGTGAAGATCTTCTTTGTAGAAATAAATCTTGACTTAGATGGATCTCCATCAAGTTGTCTCATTACCCTGAGAAAGGTGTAGCCCCAAGCTTTCTCAAGTTATTCCTCCCATGAACTCCCAAATCATAGATTCCTAAACTATTCGACAACAATCCATATTGAGCTCTCCAAACACATGGCTGCATCAAGTTCTTTGATGACCCTTGGAAGGGTATAATTCTTGATCACAACATTGAGTGCTCACTGGACAACCATCCATATTGAGCTCTACACCAAATCCATTACTTGTCTCTAAAAATCAAACTTCACAATATATGTATTCTTCAAATTTGTCAACAACAACAAGGAAAAACAAGAAACTAAAAACAAAAATTATTCTCATGCAAAGCATCATCTCAAAGCAAGAAGCTTACTTGAGATGATGGAAATTCCTCCATCCTCCAATGCCATCATCCTCCAGTTTGATCTTGTTACACTTTATCCATTTAATATCTTAGACAAGTCTTTGGAGGCCTCATCAATAATAGCAAAGATGGCCTTGAAAGTCCTAGCATAACTATTTGAAGATTTATTGGTAACATTGATAAAATACACTACAAGATACTCAATAATTGTTTTAATATTTTGAAGTGCACTTTCCCAAGCATCAAAAGTAAGAAGATACATTACTTGAATGGTACATCTTAGGCAAGATATATAAGTTACTTGCCATCTTATAATATTCATAAAAGTAATTTGAGTGTCATCTTCTCTTGTAAAGCAACTTACCTCCAAGTTACCACTAATAAGAGATGCATTCAAATGACTAAGTAACCATTCCTAAATCCTCATATATCACAAATAAATGATTGGTGGGTCCTCATCCTCTTATCTTGACCTCTAGATAACTCTCCTTCATTCCCTCACCAACATACCAGTGTACAAAGGCACACATTGACATGTACATGGCATTAAACTTATTACTCCACACACAAATTCATAAAAACACTATTAAGACACATAATAAAATTTGAATTCATCACTTAAAATCCCATAATTTACACCAATTCATGTATAGAGTTCATTGAGATAAATGTTCTACATTTGGTCGAACAATCTATGTTAACAAAAGTATCAAAATTAAACTTTACCTGTAAACCCTTATATGCATGACATCCGCAATATTCATGATATAAGTGATTATTCAAATTGCTGCCCTAACCTTGTTGCATTCATATTCCTTATTGTGAAGCTTGGATGTAAGCTTCTTGGATTTTGGGCTATGAATAATATCAATAATGTTCACTATTAATCACTTCTCTCGTTCTCTGCTTCGCCGCTCTGCAAACTCTTATGTTCCCTACGCTAAGTCTACACCATCACTGGCAAACAAATACCATACATAGGCAATAATGAGGATATTATCATATTCCAATGCAGATGTCAATACAAACGTTCTTCTACAGATTCCAATAACAAAATTCATGGGCGATGCACAGGCACAAGTCATTCATAGCATCATGAATATTTACAAGCCTTCTTCACTAAAGATCCTTCAAAACGGAACAGAATGTGCAAACAAAATGTTATGCTCTTCACTCCTTCCACTGGTCCTTCCACCAAATTTCTGGTACAATCCCTGCCTTCCTACTGCATAGAGGATAGGAAATGTAACAATGCAATATCTCTGGCTCCACCAACACTATTGGACACGCGTTGCTTCATCATGCCTGCTACAAAATTTCACGCCATCATTTTACATGCAGATAACTAGCATGCTTCGAAACACAGGAACATTATCATTTTGATACCATATGTTGGTTTAGTGAAGTGGTTGAGAAGTGAAGCGGTTGAACAGGGACAGTTAAGTAACTGTATGTACAACCAGTTGCAATGTAATACGCCGACATGCATTAGGTTTGAGGGAGATTTTGGTGCATGATTAGTAGTTATGGAGTAGTAGAATAGATGTCAAGATTGGTGAATTTGAATACCTAGGAAATTGGGACGGTTCCAAGGAATATGTTTAGAGTGAAAAAGGTTCTAGAAGAGTATGTGAGAATTAAGAGGGAGTGAATTTTTTTTCTAAATAGTTTGATGAGTTAAAGAAGAAATAAAAAATGAGAGAGAAAGGCTAGTTGAAAAATATAGAGGGAAGGAATAGGGTTGACAAGGAGAGAAGTGAAAAAGAAGATCATGAGAAGGAAGATGATAAGAAGGTGTTGGTGCAAATAGGTAATTTATTTAAATAGTTAATTAGTGGGTCTTATTTACATGTTAAGTCCATTCAGGTCCTACAAATATTTCTAGAAGTCATAGTTGTTTAGATAAAATCTTATCATATCCTATATTCTTAGTTTTTATTTAATTCCCATGACCTAGATCATTTAATAATGACACAAGTCATTTAATTTTTTTCATTAGGTAGTTCATCACAACCTATCTAGATAAATAAGGTCATTGTACACTTTTAAATATAGTTCATCATCATAATTGATAGATTGTAATATAAAGAAAGCTCATTTCTTTCATACTTCTTGTAAAAGGATTCCATTGATTTTCTAGGTGGTCTTGGTTGTTGAGCTAATCTTCAACTCCTACAAAATGTATGTGAATAATTAAGAAAGGGATAAGAGGGAGACATGGAGTTTGGTGATGAATGAGAAAGTTGCAAGACATATAATTCAAGTAAAGAGTAGGGAAAGGAAGAGTTCTTCCATGGGGAGAAAAGAAGAAGGTCAACAAGGAGAAGTCCTGAGTAGGCCAAAAAAAAGTTAAACCCACATGTGAGAACCACTAGGTATCATGAAAAAAGAGTGGGTGAAGAGAGCATATTATATTGACTTAGTAGTGTGTCAAAATAAAGAAGTTGCATATGTAAGTAGAAGGAAACTATATGCTCTACATGTGAGTTGTGTGAGTATGTGTG
This sequence comes from Sequoiadendron giganteum, assembly GCA_007115665.2. Classification (NCBI taxonomy): domain Eukaryota; kingdom Viridiplantae; phylum Streptophyta; class Pinopsida; order Cupressales; family Cupressaceae; genus Sequoiadendron; species Sequoiadendron giganteum. The sequence goes on from CM021102.1 coordinate 446,319,229, forward strand.
GTTGTGTATAGAAAGTTGGGTGGAGAGAGAGGCTAAGAGAAATGGTGTGTGTGGAGTCAAGGGTTGAGTGCATGGATGTGAGTGTTAACATGGGAAGCACAAGTCCCTACATGAAAAATAAAGTGAATATTTAATAAAATAATATTATTATTTTTATATGTTCTTTAAATATAGCCAATGGGTGCATTTACTGCATGAAGGGTATATCTATCTACATTTGTGTGTTATAGTCACTACATGTAGGGGTTGTTAGGTAGTTTTTGTAGGTTAGATGATAGTATTAGTGTATAAGATATCATAGGTTGTGAATTATTGTAGGCTGGCCTATAGGAATCAGAGAACCCTACTTTGCTTCCATGTAGCCATGCATAGTGTTCTTAAGAAATCTTAGACTTGTTTAAGTGCAATCTTCATCAACATGGTATTAAAGTACACAATTGTGTGGCTCACATGATTATTGAGCTAACTAAACACTCTTTTGCATGACTTATTGTTGTGTACTTCCATTTAAAGTCATTTGAGGGCACTCAATTTTTATCATCCAATAATCATTTACATATCCTTTGAATCCAAAGAAAAAATAATCAAAACTAATCTAGAATCTACGGCCATTCTTAAGAGTATTTGTATGACTCAAGATGTATTTGATCTTCTACCTATGTTTTTCTAAAGGTTGATCCAAAAGAAAAAATTCTTGTACAATATACCAATAATCCTTCAAAAATATTTGTAAATATCGTAAATCTAAATGACAAACAAAATAAACAGAATCATTCTTCTCCTCCAACCACTGAGTACGGATTAGAAAAGAAAAACAAATATGGGTTTCAGCAGGCCCTCCGACATTATGGACGAGCCGCCCATATGCCCAGTTCTAGTGACAGCAGGCTCTTGGGTTTTTACCATCGCCCTGGCAGTTCGGACAATCCGCTAACTGGTCTAGCGGAGACATGGAGCGTAAGCAGTTCGTTTACTAAATGAACCGCAGAGGAAAATCGTCACGTTTCAATCGAATAAAGGTTAGTAGATGCAGATTGTGATGGAATGCAAAGCAATACTGTGACCCATTTATAGGTAGGCGGAGCCATAAATTTACAACAATGTTAATAATAGGTCTTTTCTGAAATGATGCATTCAAAGTCTTATGGAGTCTCAGAGATGGTTAAACTCATGAAATATTGCCTTAGACGGGATATCTGTAGTTGACAGACTGGAAGGTGATTTGACTGAGTAAAAGGAAAAAACCTAACTTTTAGGGTTCAGGATGCTATTCGAATTAATGTTTTTTTGACATTAAAAATAAGGTGTTTCTAGGATGTTACTCAGCTTTGAAAATAAGGTGTTTCGAGGAGGTTATTTTTTATTTTACATGTTATATATATTCAAATTCATATTTAAATGAGAAGATTCGACTATCTTATTGTATAGATCAATGTACCATTATTCAATGAAGTGTGCTATTATAAATATCAATAAAAGTGTAATTAAACTAAATTAATGAGAATTAACAAATAATAAGTTAAATTATTTTTAAAGTTTAAGGGTAAAGGGATAGGGTATATACTTTACTAATTACAATGAAAAATAATATTGAATTTATAATGTTATGAGTTAAGGATATAATGTGTTTGGTATGTTTACTATTTTGGAATTAAAATAAGAATAATATAGGTCAATTTTGAGTGGCTCATGATGAATCTTGAGAGGTGTAGATGCAAGCTAGTAGATAACAAAAAAAATTAATCTACGTTATACCTTCTAATAACTAAATGTGCATAAGGATGATAACACTTAAAAATACATTTGGATAAGTTACTAGATTTATATGATCAATTTGTAATACAATATGCATGTAAAATTTAATACAATTAGTTCCTTTGAATCTCCAAATTAAAAATTCCCTAAAATATTGTTTTTCTTCTTACACCATGTATATTAAATTTCTCTAAATACTTTGACATAACAAGTCATACAAATGTGTACCAATCCAACTCATAAATGGCTAGTGAGAAGGGGTGAGAAATATAGAATTTGAGTTATCATAATTTAAAATTGGGGTTAACCTCTAGCCCCTAAAGATCAAACTTGAGTACCACAATATTTTGCAAGAAGGGAAATATAAAGAATGTGATAAAGAATAGGTACATGAAAGTGTAGGCTAGTGATAATGGAAAATGTATGAAAATAAAAATAAGTGTGGATAGGATAAGACAAAATATATTATAATATGTTTGAGTAGGAGGAAATGTGAAGGAATAAGGATCAAAAGGTGAGGCAAACATTGCACAAGAGTTTGCAACTTGTTTAAATATAATTGTATTAATTCATTCCATAAAAATGACACTAAACTAAATGAAAATTGGAATGTCTATGAACAAGTCACAATTAAATTTTTCCTCCACTTTGAGGTGTATGTGAATCAAGAATGAATATGTATTTTAAAGTGTATGAAAATTATAATCCAACATGAAAATTAAATATATTCATATACCTCAAAAGGATATTAGGTCCATGTAAAGTAAAGGATCATGGTTGAATTCTTTATGTTTTCCTCTCCTTGGCATAAGTATTCCACAAGGAGCTATAAAAGAGAAAAAAGATATGCAATGAGTAGCCCTTATCGCCAAAGTAAATATAGGAATAATTTAATGTTAATTTACTTGTCTATGATAAATGAGAAGTATATGTGAAGGCTTAAAAATTATACTTATTCAAATGGTGGTATGGTAAGACATTCCCCAGTGGTATCAAAATGTGTTTTCCTTTAAGAGTCATAAATTTTATCTAATTAGGTGTAGTAAAGTGATATAACACACACTATACTATGATGCAATTTACATTAATTATTGAGCTACACTAATTTGGTCCTGAACATGATATAACAATTGTCTAATCAATCATAGTGATGTGGTATGCTCTATTTCAATAGTGCACAATACAAACTCATGTATGCATTGGTATCTAAATGTAACCAATATATATTTGGGTATACTTATGAGTCTGTATAGATAAAATTCAGTACCTAAAAACTTAAAATAATATTTTTTGTAACAATATATACCCGCATAAATTGGTTATATTCATCATGTACATAAAATAAGAAGAGAGAAAAAATATGCAAGAAAAACATAATAATTGAAGAAAAAAATGACTTTACCATCACTAACACATTAATGCTTGTAGTCCATTTCTCATGGAAGTTACCAACAAGCTTCTTGCGATTATTTTAGTTTTAGTAACCTTAATTTAGTTCTTGTAATTATCCTATAATATTGAGCACTCAACAATTATGATGATCAAGATAGTATCTATGATTTAAAAAAATAAAAATAGAAAAGGATGTCTAAGAGTAAAATTATATGTGGAAAGTATGCACTCACCATACAAGAAACTCAATATAAAATAAAAATAATTAATAGCATAATTAAATGTATAAATAATCATTTGAGAGTGTAAATAATACTAATTCAAATACAATGAGTTCTATTAGATTGGATGTAAATATCTTATGACTAGGACCAAGATCTAAAGTTATGGAAAATATGGTATATAATTGAAACATGATTAATTTTTTTAGAGTAATTAGCTAATAAACCATACATAGCTTATTATGGTAATAATGATTTATTTTAAGTTATTCATAAACAATAGGGTCAAAAGTTAATGACCATTGAAATAAATTTTGGACAAACCTTGGTTAATTATCCATCCTCATGTTTTGTTTTACTCAACAAAAATAGAGTAACAAATTTGAATAATTTATTTATTTGTGATTATTAGCCATAGAATTAAACACTAGACTTAATATCATACACCATAAATTAATTTTGTGGTTTAAAAACTAAAAAATTTAATAATGAAAGATAAATATTATCATATGATAAAGCATGATATATTATATTTAATGAAGATATAAATACAACTAGGAGAATAATCTAGCCATAAAGATACATGGAATAATTCTTCCTCACAATAAATAGTATAATAAATTAAATGAGATTAAAATTATGTTTATTTTCTAATCTGAAAAATATTTCAAAGAACATAAACTATCACTTATTCAGTAATTAAACAAAAATGAAACACTATTTAATCAACATGCAAGAAATGAAGGAGAACATGAATTTTTTAATAAATATTCTTCAAATAGAATGAATAGTTCTCAAAATGTTACAACACATGAAATAGTAATAAATTATCACTAAATACACCTAATAATATAAAGGATAGTTTGACAAATTTAGTAATCATGTGGGAATTGTACAATAAAATTTCATAAACAATTGGGCACAACTATGCTAAGATTTTTTTTATCAAAGTATTAAAACAATGAGCATAAATTATTCTCTCCACCTATAAAATTCCTAGAAAATTTACAATATACTTGATGTGACAATGATATTTGAACTCTACTAAAATCTATAAGACACTAATGCAAAATATGAGATGTGACCATAAAATTATATTTTTATAGAAAAATATATGAGATATAGAAGTGAATAATTTAAATTTATCATATCATATGTCAACATAGAATCCCATATTGAAAAATTTCATTTATCTACACATTAGAAAAATAATGGTAATAGCAAAAACTAAACTAGGTTTGACTACATGGTTTCCAAAGATAATGTTCTTGAAAAAAAAGGATTCTAGCTATGGATATTTTTTTACCAATATAAATTATGGAACTACCCTAGGACAAGTACTATCATTACTTCATCTCACATTATGGAAAATCTTCTAATTTCTAAAACTATGTTTTTGAAAATTGCTTACAATTTTTATCATTAATGCTAAAGTTAATTACTTGTTCAAATTTATAAATATTTACCCAACCTAAAATATAAAGAAAATATTACAAATCCATTTCAACTTGTAGAATCTATAATTAGATACACATCTTAAATAATGAGTGATAAGCATAGATATGGTTTTCTAATAGCATACCAAAAATTAATTTAAACCACTCCTTCCAATATATTGTTCACAAGAAAAATATAGACTTAATGTTTGACTTATAGATATACAAATAGAAATGAGGGGCTAAAATGGGGTTTAAAGTAGTCAATTTTTACTGAAATTAGTCAAAAGTAATCTTGGACAATAAATTGAAGATAACCATGCTCAAAATTTTAAGATGTGACAAGAACTAGATTTTTAGAGCTTGGAATCTACTCTCTAAAATACTATTCTTTCTTTAAATGGTGGAGATTAAGAGTTCCAAATAGATGGACAACACAATATGGCTCATTTTTGTTGGAAATATATATCTAGTGCATTCCCCCTAAATTTTTGTCTTTTTTTTAAGTGTTTCACAAATCACTTTAGTGGAAAAATAGCTAAATTCACATAGTTTATGCTTGATTATTTTGCTAATTTTTAATGAATATATGTTTTCTTACTAATTTTAAAATTGGATACAGCCTATAAAATAAAACATTTAAAATATTCCCCCTAAATCATTTGAAAATTAATCGAAAGTGTTCTTTTACTATGTATAGAATATAAAAATGTAATATGTTTCAATTTTGAATGAATGGATGACAAATAGAAAAATAAATAGTATACATAGGTTTTGGAAAAGAGGAAAAGAAATAGAAAAAAATATTAAGATAAAAACTATAATTTATTGAAAATCTAGAAAAAATTACATGGTTAGAAAGATAAGAGAGAGAGAGAGTTGTTGGTTCTCTAGCCTGCACCTCAATAAATCTTATAGCTCAATCAATTATTATTATAAAAATTCTAAGATATTATCCAACAAACAGGAAAAACACTTTATAATTCATTTCATCTACACTTTAGTCTCTAGAAAACCTAGGTGGGGCCCCTTTATGATAGTAAATTCTATTTAACAACATATTTATATCACCATTCTTAAAAAAATACTAAACTTCACACAAATTGACAAGGATTTGTCATAATGTATATAATAATTAGTTCACTATTTATAATATTCAAATATTTAGGATGAAGTGGGTAAATAATTACAAATAATTAACAACTAGCATTAAGATTTATCATTTAAAAATATATAATGAGATTGACGACTAGAACAAAAGTAAATTAGTGACTATCTAGAGCTATATGGTCATCAATTACACATCCTCCTTACCAAATTATAAACATACTTTGATGATAATTTAAACATTACAACCTTGTAGTAATATGATCTTTTGAAGGATAAAAATGTGATCCTAATTTAAAATGCACTTTGTGATAATAATAATTCTAATATTTTCTTGAAATAAATTACGATATTCTTTCAAAAAAATTAACAATGAAAATAATTCGAATGAAAAAAATATGCACTATGAAATTTATAATCATTTTTTATATTTCTTAAATAATTATTATATAATAGAATAGAAATATGACACATGGAAGCTTGTTTTCATATAAGCATCGATAAAAGTATAAAATGCAATCATACAATTTGTATAGAATTCGACACTATTTTCGTAAATAGACTAAAAAATATCCTATCCTACCAAAAATAATAACTATTTTAGAGCCATGTAATTTTTTATAATGAATTACATGTCTCCTTGAAATCGAGAAGAGACCCAATATTTTTAAAAAAAATTGACACATGTCACAGTTTACCCTTGAAAATATGTCATGTAGAAATAATTGGGTATAACAATCCATAAACATTTGGAACCCTTCTAAAGATTTTAGAAAACCTTTTTGATGCCATTGTAAGAGACATGTGACGTTGACCCATTGGTGAAGATAAAGAATAAAAAATACTAATGACATGACATAATTTATTTTACCCATTATATTTTTCAAGCCATCATGCATATAGTTCTTTTGTACATCATTAATAAGGAAAATATTTCTCAACTTGATTTGTATATGAAAAATTTCTTTCATCTAGTACATTTTTACTTTTCTTAATGTACATATCTAATCTTGAGTCTTAACTTCAACAATTTATTCAAGTTGGTGTTGCACAAAATTGAATCCATATCTTCACCTAAAATATTTCTTCACTTAAAGGAGGACTTTTTTGAACTCTAATTTCAAATTATCAAATTTAATTATATATATATTCCTATCCAAAATTTTAAGCATGAAATCCTCTTCCAAATACCTAAAATAGTTTTGTTTCTCCTTGAACTTGATGTCTAATTTTCTTCAAAATGAATATATATCACATATTAGTCCTAGAACTATATAAGTGATTTATAATTCTACATGGAAACCTAGATCAAAATTAGATTGTACATATGAATACCCCCATTAATGGTACTCCTAGAATACTAGATCAAACTTATATTACATATGACGTTTATGTCCTTTTTGATGTAAAAATTTAACCATAATTGAGAAATGAAAAACCATACAATGAAAAACCTAGATCTAGGGTGATTTTTTTTAAATTTCAAAAGGTCTATAATGTTAACATGTCAAGTTCAAGAAAACTAAAGATAGAAAACAGTATCCTAGGTCCTAAATGCAAAGAACCTAGGATGCAAGGGGCCTTTTTCCAAGTTTCATTAGGATGTAGATCAACAAGGTGTATAGGTTGACTATCACCCATGAAGGAGATCCAATTAGACCTAGATCTATATCTAATTGAAGATGGGAATGGATTGGAATATTTTTGGAATTATTAACCTAATGATCCTATATGCCCTAATATGAAAAATTCAAGATCTTGATAACTGATAAACAAAAATAGTCAACTTTTAGCAGATCTAGAAAGTGTAGAGGATAGTAAACCTACTCATAAAATTGGTCTTTCTATGATTAGAAGGACCTATTTTCCCAAGGGTGTCCAGGTCTTTGTACTGGTGTCTTGAATTATTTTTGGGGTCCTTTGGCTCCAGATCTAATATTTTATTTTCCATCTGCAAAATTATTGAAATATCATCAGATAAATCTATAAGTTAGGTTTTATGGCCTGACAAGGTTTGTGACAATAATGAAACAATGAAAAATAGATCTTCAAGACCTCTTCAATCCTCTTTAATCATGTAATTTGCACATTCAAAGAGAGGGAAAATGTTGTGCCATATATGGGATTTTCTCATTCAATCCCCAAGAAAGTGTTCCCAATTCCACAATGGAAAAATATTAATGATAAATGATAGTGGAAATGAAGGAATGATGAATATTAACTATTATGTTTTATTTATTTTCATACAACAATTTAATCATTGTGAATGAAATATTAAAGAATATATGTAATTAAATTTATTAATATATATATTTGGTGTCTATATAATATGGAGCATATATATATTAAGTGTAAATTCATTATCATATTTTATTTTAATAAGATGCATGCAATATATTATTGAATAGAGATTTAAAATGGATTGATTAGTGTATATGGGTAAATGGGTAGAGAAACGATATTTTATTATGTTAAAGTGATTGCATGTTCTAAATAGGAAATTGAATGAAATATAAGATTTGGTTAGGAAATGGAAAGAGTTTACTTGCATGATTTTGTGTCGATTTAAAAGTAAATTAAGAAGTTGTTTATATTGATGAGGCAAGTAGTTATCATAATTTGCTTTCTTTCCATTAGAGCAATTAATTCATTGTGAATGAAATATGAAAGAGATATGGATTTATTATATCCAAAAGTAGTAAGTTCCTCACGATTATCTTGAATGATTTAATTCTCTGTATTCAGTAAAGAGAAGTAAGTTTAAATGTTTTAGATTCTCAATAATGAAAGAGGAAATAGGGGTTATGATTATTTCAGATAATCTAGTTATCATGTATTTGACTTTGTCAACACTACCTATTGAATGAGTATGGATTTAGGAAATCCAAATATTAGATTTGATTTATGACTTGAATGCTTTTGTTGCTATGTTGTCAAGTTGCATTGTGGGTTTTGGGATTTAGTGTTAGTCCTAAATTATAAGACTTCTAGAAGAACTTAGTGGATGAGGGTTATAAAATATTTATGTCAACTAGTTGTTCTTCCCTTGTGTAGTGCATGGTGTATTTTCAGTTATTACCCAGTTTTCATGAACGGGGATGTTTGCACCTCTTTGGTTTAGGAGCGGATTATGGGATCCGTGTCTCCTTGTATGGAGTGACCTTGTTATGTGGTTTCATCTTGTTGCCTCCAAAATGGTTGGAGTGAGTTCTTATACTTGTTTTTTCCCTTGGGATGGAGTAGTTATGATTCTTAGGTGTATGCTCTTGAGATTCCCTTGGTGATTGGTATTTGTATACGTGTATGGTTCTCTAAACATAATTGGTCTATTTTATGTCTAGAAGCAATGTGACCTATGTTAGTGATGTGAGAGTTGTACTTGTTTATTGCATTTGATTGGATATTTCAGTATGAGTTAGTTTGAGTCTGCCTTTGGTTAGAGGTAGTAGTATCTTGATCATGTTGTGTGGTTACTATCTCCTAGCATGGGGGGTGGGCCTTCAGGTACCACATGGTTGGTTGGAACATGCACCAAAACCGTTGGGTCCCCCTTGATCTTCAGTTCATGGAGGCGAGACATCCAGATAGATAGCTCGCGGTTCTTATTGTATTTTCTTACATTGTAATATTTCAGATTGTATAAGTTATTTTATCCCTCTTATGTTATGAGGTGAGATTATGTAATTGTTATACTTTTGTACTATAGTCTCATTCTGGGAATGAGTGATGTAACTATTGGATTAAGTTAATTTTTTTGAGATTGTATCTTGGATGTTCATCTTGTTATGTTATGTGGTATTCTTATGATGTTTGATGTTTATCTCATAAAGTATTTATTGCTATGGTTTATGTAAGATGTATGTGTGGGTTTAAGTAATCCTAACCTTGTAGCCTTAGAGGTTGTTGTTAATTAGTGAGTGAATGTCTATGTTATTACACTTTATAAAAAAAAATTGGTTCACTTAAGTCGTTAATTACAACTTCCTTTAGGGTTACTTGGCGGGACATTACATGGTGTGGCCTAAGCAAGTCATTAAAAGGCTTTAAAACTTTGCCTTTTTTTCTGATTTTTTTTTGATAAAAAAATCAAAATAACATTACAAAATGTGTTTTTCTTTCTAAAATAAATTTTCAAATGAAAATAAATTCAAAAAAAAAAACCAATATTTTTGCGAACCATGGAGACGATGGTCGTACGATCGTACCTATTAAAAAAAATTTGCCCCAAATTTTGACTTTGTCCAAAATGGATGAATGAATAGTCATTTTAGGGGATTTGGATTGCTGCGGACGCAATGGTGAGGTCTGTTTGAGTTGAAAATGCTTCAAAATTTTAGGTATACTCTGGATAAAAAAAAAAACCCCAAACCCTTGAAGCTCCAAAAATCTTCAAAACAAGAACAAGAAGTAGTAGGTCTGGAGCTCTGATACAATGTAGGAGTTGAGAAAATACAACTTCACAAACCCCAAAGATCACCTACATGCAAATAACCAGTCACAAAAGAAGAGATGAAGATAAACAAGCAAGGGTTCTCTGAAAACTGAAAATGTATATATTAGAGAGAATGAATTTATTTGAAATACAATGGGATCAATCCATATAAAAAGGAGATCATGCAAACCCTAATAAAACCCTAATAGGAAAAACCCTAATAGAAGCCCTAATAGGAAAACATTTAATAATTAATATAATTATCAAATGTCACTTTATGCAAACTAATGTGAAATCTTAAGAAAGGAATAAAGTTAACTTAATCAACATAACTAAGTTAAAACCTTTACTCTAACACTTGCGATTTGCACCCCATAATGTATGTTGAATTTATTTTCCATCACATCAATGTATCCTTGTGATTCTCACATCATTTATGTGTGCCTTGATGCACACCCTTTTTCAGTTTCTTGTACATCTTTTGGAACTACAAGTTGGTCTACATTCTTTGTTTTAGGTTGTCTAGTTATTTCTCTTATCATTAATGGGGGAATATAATGTGATATATCTTAATTCTTCTTTCAATGAAGGAGTGGAGGAATCTTCTTTTTGGGAGGCCTCATGAACCTTCTATCTCGATCTCTCATATAGGGGATTATTTCATTGGATCATATTTTATGAGATTATAGTACTCCTAATCATAGTACTATCTATATTACTAACTTCATAGATTTTGATCGACTTTGTGTACATTGGTTCAGTAGTGTTCATATGTTCACTCATGATGTGTTTTGTATCTCTTATCTCGATCTACATTTCTTAGAGATTTGTTGATTCTAGTAGACACAAATCTATTTTTAGTAGAGTTTACAACTTATACATGCTTTAAGATTTATTCATCATCATATTCCTATAATCAAAGGATATCTTTTCAAAAGGGCTTAAATCCTTCTCTTTCTCTTTTTTTGGAGAGGATTTTTGTTCGCCCTAGGTTTTGTCCTTTCTTTCTCTATTTGTGAGAGAATGTAACTGGGTACCTAACATGACCTCATAGTTGGGACCCATTTCTATCTATTTTTAATTATCTGATCTCCCTGAGTATCACTTAATGTGGTTGTTAGAGTGAAGAACTTATCTATTCATTATACTTAAGTTAACTTAGGTTGATAAGGTTAGACAACACCTTGTCTAGCTAAATGTGCAAGCTTTTAGACCTCTAGAGGTTACTAAGTTATCTGGTAAACCTCATGTGCTACCTCTTTGAGGTTGGAAGGCTTTCCATCTCACCTCAAAGTTCACTGAACATTGGGCATCAAGTTTGATGACTTGGTCAAATAGGTTTTTGGTTTGCACATTACTAGTGATCTTAAGGTTGACACATTTAGGAAACTTGCCAACCCATTTGTGTCACATCATGGGGAACTTTACATTCACATCATATGTGTATTTCCTCTTACCTTTGTATATATGCAAGAATTTTTACTCATTGTAATTTTTGTCAACTAAATATAATCTTTGCATTGTTCATTGTCTTTTTTTCTCATCTCCATAATCTCATAATTTCTTATTATATATCATTGATCTTGATCATGCTTTAGGGAATTCAGATTATCAACTTATTCTAACAAAGAAAGAGTTAACCTAATGATCAAGGAATAGATAGAAATTACGTTCTTCATGGGTAGCCTTTAGTGCTCCCTATGAGCAATTTTTGGGAGCACATCCTCAATGAGATTGGAAATAATCTATTATTTTTTTATACTTTGTTTATGTATATTGGTTATGATGTGAACTTGTACCCTAATATATATGATATTTTATAGGTTATTCAAAGTTCTTTAATTCTAAAATTTGGGAATATGTGATGCCTTTTTATAGAGTGGAAAATGACTGTTAAGTGTAATATTAATTTAAGTGTGCTGCATTAAGAAACTCTTTAAGTGGTACTCTACCTAGTATTGCAAGGACATACATACTTAATCCATATACTATGGTAATGACATGAGGTCCTATCTAATTTGGCTAAAATTTTACTTTTCTCTCATCTTAGTAATTCATGTTATTTTTATTTTCTTAAACTAAGTGATTCTACCTTGAAATGTCACTATAATTCTATAAGTGTGAATAAGTAGAAAAAAATAAAACACTTCTTAATGAAACATTGTATCAAATATTAAGCAAGTAATCTACTGAAAGTGTCTCATTGTCTCCTATCTTCAAATATTTATTAAGCTATTGTGCTCTCGGATTTAAATAACACTATAACTGTTAAAATGATAATCTAGAGAACGAAATGATGTTGATGCAATGATGTGAAGGTATAGGATAATGCTAAATGATAAAAGAAACTAATATAACATGAATTTATATGAGGCAGCCATGATATAAAAACTAGAATGTTGGATGCTTGAAATGCTTGATTCTTGATGCTTGATGCTTGATGCTTGATTCTTGATTCTCGAATTCCTACAGAGTAAGAGTGCATAAACTTGATAATCTGGATCCTTTTCTTTGTTGAATTAAGCTTTATTTATAGATTTCCTGAGAGAAGAAATGCACAGGGATAGAAAAGAGAGGCTTGAATTCAATCTAGAGGATTGAATGGTGAGAGATGGAGGAGATTGAGAAGATTTTAGGGATTGTATCTACCCATGAAAACATCAAGCAAGAGAAGAGGAATGATTGATGGAAGAGGATTGAGAGATCAATTTTAAATTTGTCTTCAATTTGTTTCCAAATCTTCCCGTGAAGTTTGAAAGCATTAATTTTGACATATTTTGACATAAATTAGACATAGGATATCTAATTTAATTTTTGAGGTAATATAAAGGAATATTCTTTACGCCTTTATTTAAATATTTTTGATTTATTTAAATTAGCCAAAGAGGGATAAATAATTTAATAGAACAAAATATAGAAGTCGTTTATTAAATTAAAATATAAGAAAATGGTAATTAATCAATAAAGTGTTTAATCTTTATTTAATTAATTTAAGATTTGATGTGATAGAATAAAATAGGGAAATGATAATTAAATCAAACAAAGTATTTAATTTTGTTTATTTAATTAAGATGAGAGAATAGAAGAACTAGAAGAATTTAAATGTGAATGTGAACGTGAACTATATAAATAAATATTTCTATTTATTCAATCGTAGAGGAATTTAGGATAATTAATCAAATAATTTGTATTTAATTAATTAGATTTTTCAGACCAATTTTAGGTGTATACATTTTTCCCCTCTTTGGAGTGATGAGTTTATGCATTATTTCAAAGATAATTTTGCTGCTACTGCTAGTATCGATGAAAAATAATTAGTATGGCCCAGACATGCCCCAGATATTGATTTTCAAATGATTTTATGATGATATGCCCCCTCAGGAGATAAATTAATGATTTGATGATTTGACAAAGATTTGATGAAGAAATAATTTATCTACCAACATTGATGAAGAAAATATAGCCTGTGGAATTTTAGTTAATTTCATAAATGAAATTAATTAAAATAATAGAAATCCCTCAAAAATCCCTTTTGAAAAACCTATATAAGGTTAAAAATGTCATTTTTATTCTCATTTGTACTTTTTGACTTTCAAATATTTGGTGAGAGAGACATTTGAGCTAGCTGGAGCAAGATGTCAATCCCCTACCACACTCACTGGTTCGAGCGCGTTTGATGTCACTGGTTCGAGCGCATCAATGTTATGTTGTAGCACTTTACACTTTAGTGTAGTGCTTTCGTTAATTGTTGTAGCACTTTGAGAAATTAGCGCTTTCGTTAATTTCTCTAGCACTTTCGTAGAAAAGTTTAGTGCTTTTATGAATGAGCGCTTAGATAGTCTGGTTTAGCACTTTGATGCCTAATTCTAGCACCTAGAAAGTTCTAGTGCTTTGATGCAATAAGTTGGCGCATTAATGGTCTGTTATAACGCATCAATTAAAGTATCACTTTAATGGACTATTATAGCACGTTGATGCGATGAAATAGCGCTTTGAATTAAGTAGCACTTTGGATTCCTTTTATAGAACATGGAAGTGCCGAAATAGCATTTCTGGTTTGTAGCACTTTGGATGTATGTTTTAGCGCATCTAAATGATGAAATAGCACTTTTGATTTTTAGTGCTTTGAATGCCTATTTTAGTGCATCCATGTGAGATTTGCAAATTTTGACATAGTTAACCTTGATTTCATCAATTTCTATCATGTCCATTCCTAGATTTGGTATGATTTGATTATCCAAATTCCCTAATGATTGATTTTGATGATGAATAAGACTTACTCTCATGATAGGCGATAAATAATCCTATTTACGATGATCCTCATGATAGGTGAAAAATGTTTTCATATCTGATAAACCTCATGAAAGGTGAGATTAGATAATGTTCATGATGAACCTCATGATAGGTGAGGTTTGTTGATGTTTGTTAATGAATTTTGATTGAAAATTCATACCAAAGTTTGATTGGATCTTATAGTAGAATGACTTTTGATTTTTGACATAGTGTACTAATTGAAAAAATTTATGATGATAGGAGTGTCTGGGTAATGTCCAAATGTGAGAGCGATTTCTGTGGACTACTGATTTGATTCCTCATCTAACTCCTGATGAGATTTAGATCATACCTCAATGTGGTCTGTCTAGTCTTCTTGATATGCCCTAGATTAGGATTAATTGGGATCTCCTTATTGCTTTGACCGAGAAGTGGCACAATGACCATAACACCTTCAATCTAGCCACCAGTGAGATGACAGTCACACTAGAGGATGTGTGGTGGATTTTGCAGATACCTTTCATTGGAGAGGTAAGTATCTTTGATTCACATGAGGCTAGGGGGAGAGATTCACTCCGTAGAGTTTTCTAGGATCAACATATTGCAGGATAGATCGTTCAATGGCAGACAATGGCTGACACCTATGCTAGCCTACCAACAGTGCTAGCTATATTTATTGGAGGCTTCCATTGTCCTGATCACAGGTCAAATGAATTCTTTACGGGTTGGGGTCGTATTCTTGAGAGCATGGTCATGCACAGGACCAGATATGCATGGGGGATGTGTATGCTAGCCCACCTCTATCATGATTTACATTCAGTTGTGTAGTTAGGAGGATGCAGCCTATCAACAGGGATTACTTTATTATAGGTTTGGGCATAGGAGCATTTTTCCATTACGTGACCATTTATAGTACCTGAAAAACTTGTAGGCAGACCCTATGTTTTCCGCTATAGAGGTCGACTTACCCAGTCTCGGATGGGTAAGTTAGAGCATTAAAAATAGGTTTTGGATGACTTGGAGAGTGTTGTCTGGTGGCCTTATCTAGATTGTGAGCAGTGCGAGGGGGATGATGTAGTGCTCACGTATTTATGTGACTCCATGTATTTGATCAGAAGGACTCGTTTTGTTCTTCAGATATTTTTATTTTGGTGAGTTTAGAATTAGTACAGTATTGTGCAGTGTATTCCTTAGGGGGTTTCCAATTATGGCCAATGGTAGAGTGATATAGCAAATTAGGGGCCATTCTTTTCTTATGAAACATTGTGGAGGGTTGCAGGTCTCTATAGCCATCATTTTGGGATATGCGCAGGGATATTGCAGAGGCAACGATGACAGCGGAGTATGTCGCATTTTTGGCTTTTCATCCATGTCCTCGTATTACCATTCCCAATGGGCCAACACCATTACCTATTGAGGAGGATCCTGCTGAAGATCCTGCAATATCTATTGAGGGTGACGAAGATAGCAAATATGACACTGAGTTGAGGAGTAGTGTCGAGAGTAGCAGCAGGGATAGTAGCAGTGATGACAGGGATGGTGGTGGTGGAGGTAGCAGAGGGGTTGGGTTAGGCAGTGTCAATGCATCATCGAGCAAGCCTTGCAAGAGGCGAGTAGTGGAGGTGCCTTATGTTTACCATCAGAGATAGATTTCCAGTTTGTAGATACAGGTATAGATGGAGACATAGATGTAGAGTCAGGAACAAGCTTATGCACAGGCATTGCCACAGGTCCAAGGATAGTTGGCAGTTGTTCAAACATAGGTTGGTACTTTGACAACTAAGAGGGATAGTGCTAGAAATATTTTTGAGAGGGCACAAGAGATTGATGAGAAATTACAGAGGGTATCCAATGGTACTTTTGTTGCTGACTATATGACGGAGGCTCTACGGGTTGGCTGAGAGGCGGAGTTCTATAGGGGCCGATATCATGATGCAGTTCATGCCGATCGTAGATTGAGTTATGCCCCTTCAAGATCTAGTAGGACACGTACCTAGACAGTCAACAAGGGTGTGACGTAGCCTTCACAGAGAGATCCTAGAGATCCTGGTCCATTCGGGGGTGGTGGTGGTATTGGTTCTGTTATGCCTGCACCTTGGGACAACAACAAATCTTAGATGCCATTTTGTGATTTTGAGATATTATTTTTGAGACATGTTGTACACTTCGAGTTAGCTCATTTTTGACAATGTATCTTTTCTTATTTTAGACTTCATTTTATACTTGACATTAATGATATATATGATATGCATTTGATTACTATTTATCTATGATAGTTTATGCTTCTATTATGGATGCATTTATTTAATGTGTTATATATTATGTGATGATTCTATGATGAATGTTTTTATTTTATGTGATGATTTTATTTTTAAATGTTTATGTATGAATATATGATGTATGGATGTATGATGTTCAAAATGATTATTTTTCGATGAATAATATATGGATACTAATGACATGATTTGCATTTATTATAATGTGATGAAATGTATGGATGTATGGTGAATGCATTTATTTTAATGTGTTATATAAAAATGATGATTTTGTGATGGATGATATATGGATGGATGGTGTAAATTTTGTGATATAATTCATGGATGATAAATGATGTATGGGTTGAAATTGATCAAATGCATATGATAATAATGTAATGAATGATATGGTGTAATGAACATGTATTTATAACAATGATAGTTTGTGACGGATGATAATGTAATGAATGATATGGTACAATGAACATGATGTATTTATTTATGATACGATGTGGAAAAATGGTAGAATAAATGCACAAATATTTGATGTTAAATGCATGAATCATGAGATGATAAATGCTTTGCAATGATGAGATGATTCTCCTATATGTTTTTGATGATTTTTGGTTTATGTCAAGTATACTCAATCATATTTGTAGAAAAGATAATCATTAATTGGAATCCTTTATGTAACAAATACTCTACAGATGTAGAATTTATTATGAATGTAGTCTAATTTTATCATGCAACTATATGCAAACCATTTTCATTTTAACAATAATTTGTGCTTGGTATCATCATAGAGCTTTCTAGGTTGTTAAAAGTGAGTACGAGCATTAATGGTATATGTTAGACCAATGACGACCTGAGTACTACTTTCATGATTTTTGATATTGCAAGTGAACACAAGCATCTAGGTATAATTGAACCAAGATGACCTAACTATTCATTGTGTAAACAGGCAGAGATTAATCATTTTAGTGTGTGAGTTCTTAATGTCATCGATTATACATTTACATAACACATCCCTGGACAATTCACACATTTATATGATTAACATACAAACAACAGACAATAAAAATATCATTCTTCTTCCTTGTTTCTCTAGTTCAATACATCATCAAGTTACTCTAAGGAAATGATAATAATTAAAAAAAATACAATTTATCCATCTTTTACTTGGAGTGTTTCAATCATTATTCAGATTAGACCATCCATCCTGATTTTGTGATGTTTTTGTGATTTTTCGAGATTCCCGACCAAAGACTTAACTGACTTTTTGTGATGTTTTTTCTTTTCTAGACTGACTTTTTGACTTGTTTGATTTTGTGATATGATACAGATGTTTCATGCCTTTCTGATGGTGATTGATGTTGCACTTTGATCATTGTTTTTGTTTTCTTGTCATACTGTTCTTTTCCCATTTCGCAAAGCCGATGTTTTTGTTGCCCCCTTTGATATCCAGATGTTGCCCCCAAGCTAGAGTGAGACATGACCATGTGAAATGATTTGATAAATGGATGAAATGATGGTAGTACTAATGAAATGATATGAAATGGTAATGATGACCAAACTAATGATTGGTTTTAGCGATGCAAGATAGGTGACAAGCAGAATGAAATATTGATGTGAGATTCCAGCGAGATACTTAGGGCATAATAATCAAACGTATAAGGTACAATAAAATGAGTGATCACTCTAAAATTATTTCTCATGGTTACATTTAAAATCACTTTGAGTGGGGAGTGGGCCACCTACTCTACTATATATATATCTATATTTTTAGATATATATATATAGTCGGCACTCGACCGCCCAAATAGAAAATTTTCCCATTTGGAACAAAACCAATCTCTTCTAACTTGATTGCCTCCATATTAATGTGTTATCTATCAATCACTAGTGTAATCAATTTACTATCTACCATTTGATGTCTTTCTTAATATTGATATTGTTGTTCATGGTTAATTGATGTCGATATACTGTGGGAGCATTGAATTTTGATAGGACTGCCTTGTCTTTGAATTTATAACTCCTTTGTCCAAGTTATGAGATTTGAATATAAGTTGACTATGCATAGGAATTATTATAGTACTAACAATGCAGACTTCTTTTAGAAGGGAACAATAATTTTTAAGACAAGTGAATCATAAATTAGGTTCAAATATATTGTGAATGACTATGTTTGAAGGTTCAAAGTGGAATTGTAGGACTTTATATTCTATATTGATTCTGGAGTGAATATTAGGCACAAATATTTGATTTTGAAAACCTTGCAGGATGGGTATAAATTTTGATTTTATACTACATTCTTCATTGACTCCTTGAAATAAATCTAATAGGCAAATTGTTTTGTAATGTTTGTAGGTTGACATCAAGAAACAACAATGATTTTCTCTCACATGAGAATAAAACAACAAAGCACATTTTAGTTAGAAAATCAAAAATTGAAGCTAGAAATTCTCAAAGCATTTTTAAATGCTTAGAGCGTCCAATTTCTACTCTCGTTTTCTATTTTAAACCAACTCACTTTTCGATTTGGGCTTAAAATAAATCAGTGATTGGATCTTTTCAAATTTGGTTAAAAGGAACCTTAGACATTTACTAGATTTCAATTTGGACTTAAAATTGAACAAGACAAACTTCACATCTCATTTGGTGCTTTTAAAACGAACTCATCATTGCTTTTTGGTCTAAAAAGAATAAGTGTCTTTCATGTTTTGCAATCTTTTTCAGAAATTGATATCATTTAAAAGGCATATGCGCTTCTCTCATGCTTCAAAATGATCTTGAGAATCAAAATCCTTTCGGTGATATTAGTTTGTTTAATATATTCTCTTCACACTTCGATTTGGGATCAAAAATTGAACAAAACATCTTGCGAGTGTGAGTAACTTATTGTGAGTGTTCTCCCTTTGTTTCTAAATGAAGATTGATTGAACTACGAATATGTTTACTCACTTTTTTTTATCTTAGAGGGCCTTCCTTTTGGGAAAAATTACTCATCCAACTAGGAACACACTAAAGCCAAGTGAATTCCAACCAGTATATCAGAGTGGATTCTTGAGAAAAGTTCAAGAATCATGAGGATTATTTCGACGAGATGGACAGAAATGGACTCTCGCCAATGTTGGATAATCCCCCATGAATGAAATGCCCATATTAGAACCCTTTATTTATAAAAGGCGAAAACCTTATCTATTTTGTTGGTGCAAGAGGTCATGTCCTCTTAAGCTGCCCCACATTATACATGCGGTTTTGTTATGGAAATGGAAAGTATGCCATTGGATATTGATGGGTACTAATACTTGGCTGACCTGAGAAATGTGTTCCATGGAGGGGAGCCAGTGTGGTCAAGCATTTAGCCATTCACACAAAATATGTGCAACTGGATTCGTCCAAGTGGGAACCGGACAAAATATTGTCTCATCATCCTAGGGTTGTAAAGTGCTTGGAAGTGGAAAACACATTACTTGGTTCCTAAAAACATTTGAAAACAAACATTCATAAGAGCTCCCAAATTTCAAACCCCTTTAGGAAACAAATACCTTTGATGAATTTAAGCACTCTTGCTTTCCCTAGGGATCAAATCCTTATAGGTTTCTAAGTGCTTGGATTCTATCGTCATTTGTTTTCAACAAGGTTAAATAGAGGAAACTTTTTCCCTATTTTCCTTGATTTCCACACAATGGACCTTGTGTGATGAGAAAGAAAGTGGGACATTAGACATATAGTTTGAAACATAAGCAATCAAGTATCTTTGGTAAAAAGAATCCATTAAGCCAAGATAAAAAGACAAATTGGATTACACATGTGTTTTCTAAAATGATTGGTTTACAAGTTTTATAAAAAAGCTTCAAGAAACAATCCTCAGTTGTATGCATTCTCTTATGAACAACATCCTGAACTTTTTAAAATGTTTGTTTTCCTCCCATAGGAAGTATAGCTTGTCCTTCAACACCAAGGTCTTGTAAGAAGTGTTATCTAGGTCAAGTCTAGGATCAAATTCAATCACTTTCATCCATCTCTCAACCATCAAAATAAAATAAAAAATTGCCTCACCAATAGCTCTTGGAAACTTTGTAAACATTTGTTATGCTAAAAATTTAGACGAAATCAAAACCACTTGTAGACATGGAAAATGTACAAATGTCATTCAACACATTTGATCCTGATTACTAATATCATTTCTTTCTGAATCATACATTATGTCTCTTAATCATTATTCATCTAATTAAGTCTATTGTATCATTTGATTAAATTAATCAATTTAATTTAATTAACCTTACCTTTCTGTTTAATTAAATAATTCATTTTATTTAATTAAATACCTAAAGTATTCTTATTAAATTAAATAAATTAAAACCTTATTTGATTTAATCTAACATTTTCTTTCTTGATTAAATAAATCAAATCATTTATTTAATAAATCATTTTCTCTCAATTCTTGAGTTAAATTAATTCGTAAATCTAAGTCAAAATGGTCAAATCATCTAATCTCTCATTAAATTGATCAAATCTTGATTATTTTAATCTCCAATCACTAAAATCCTCTAGAGAATGGAACTTGCACAATAAATCAATTACTTTGATTTATTAATTCATCTATTTTTCCTCACAAAACATCAAAAGGTAATATTCCCTCATTTGAATTCAAAAAGGCCAAGTGGACTTGGTCCTTCCAACAAGGCATTCAATGCCTCTTACATGTCCTTGACCTTGAGCCAAGTGGCATTAACTCTACTTCTCTTTCCCTCTCACATGTCACATTTAAAATTCAAATTTAAATCCAATGGCATTTATCATGCACATTGACCAAAATGTGCTCATTCCTCAACCATTCACATCTTGACAAATGGCACTTGGCCATTGGATGTTGAATGATCCCACATTGCTTATTTTCACTCTCTCTTCCATTTTGGAAATCTATAAATAAGAGACTCTTCCTCTCATTCAATCATCCACATCTTGAGTAAACTTACTCTACTCAACTTCATCCTCAAAGCAAGATCTTAGATAGGTTATTGCAGGTTTCCTCAAGAGCACATCTTGTTCTTCATCAACAAAGTGGATCAATCACTCATCAAATCATCAAATCTTACAAAGGAGTTGGAAAAGGGGCAATTGCAACATCTCATTGGAACCAACTCCCCCATGGGATCAAGATTTTTCATACTCAATTAGGATTTAATTTCTTTCTTTGTTCATCTTTTGCAAATGGATTTCATGGGGAATCCTAGTTTTACCTTGCATATGATCTAATATTGTGATTGTTTGTTTTGTTTATGCAGGTATCAAATTGGGGTTCACATTTTGGCACTAGAAGGAGGGCTACAACAATATTTATCACATTTTTATTTAATTTTCCCTAGTTTTTTCATGTTTTTTGCTCACATATAGGAAACTGCACCGCGGTTAGTTAAGGTGATTTTGTATTGCACCGCAGACTCATATGCGGCATTGTATTGCACCACGCCCCTAGCAACCTGTGACAACTCTATTTGACTGAACACACCTAGTCAAACCATCATCTTTTACACAAGTTTTCTCTAGGATAACACAACTTCCTAGGGTTTACAAGTCCATCTTGTTTGCCTTAACACACTTAGCCAAATTATCAAATCATCACCCCATTTGACTTAACACACTTATTCAAACCATCCTCTTATGTACAAGTCCACTCTAGGATAACATAAATTCCTAGGGTTTTACAAGTGCATTTGACACTTTTTGTTTGACTTAACACATCTAGTCAAACTATCAATCCAATCACAATCAAACAAAGTCCTAAAAAAGTTTAGCATTACCTTCAAAGTTTCTTTAAGATTTCCATTCATCCATATCACTCATCTTTCGTTTATCTCATCCTCGTCATCATTTTGATCCTTCAATTATCCTAGTTCTTCCCTTCTTTGAACCTAAGGTTTAGACCGATCTAAAGAATTAGAGGTTCATCTCTTACATTCTTTAAAATTGATCTTCATTTTATGGTTCAAACTCAATCTCAACACAAGAGGGACATGGAATATAAACTAGATCTATCCATCATTAGAAATTTGAGTCAACCAAACTAGACAAGTCTCACAATTCCAATTGATTATCGAAACTCACATTTAGAAATGGCATCATTATCTTGTCCAAACCTAAAAATTATAACGAATGTCAGTATGCCCAATCTAAATTTTGGAACACCTTTCCCAATGATAGATTTAAATCCAAGTCCAAATCTACAAATCTATCAACCAAATACTCAATGCATGAGTTTTCCAAACAACATTATCCCACCAAATAAATACATGCCAAGTATAACTTTACCAAACATGACCATTTCAAATCCACACTTGGTAAACTTTGGTGTATTCATGTTTGCAAATCCCATTAATTTTGCTCAAAATCCTAGCAATATATTGGCAACTCCATAAGCAGATTCAAGTCAAGGTAACACCATGCAAAATCAAAGTTACCTAAATCAAGGTAGTATGATTCTCAACCACAAAAATTTTCAAAGTCAAACTATAATTCCAAATCAAAACATCATACCAAATCATCCCATTTTTCCATCGGTATCACAGTAGCAGGTGGGAACCATTCAAGCAACCCCAACAATCAACACCATCCCGAACCCACCACCACCACCATCATCACCAAAATACAACATGAAAAATTCATTCTCCATAATGTTGCAAGTTGCTCAAGAAGCTTCTCAGAAAAAGGCACTCCAAAACCAACAAGCGGCACAATTTGTGCAAGCCACGCATGCCGCTTAGATGGCACAAGCAATCCAACAAGCACACACTCAAGAATGAGCACAATTCCAAGTCAGCAAGTGCACACACAAACACAATACCAAGTTCAATTGCAAGAACAACAAGAAACGTATCAACAAGCCTTGCAAGACTACCAATTACAATAGCAATACGACCAACAACAAGTGTTGTTTGTGCAACAACAATAGCATGACCAACAACAAGCATTGTTGGCTCAGCAGCAAACATAGGCATTACTTGCTCAACAAAGCTTGCAACAGATTCCCAACACAATTGTTGAAATCAAAAATCAAGATCAATCTATCAATAAGAACTTTGAAGATGTTTCCACCTCAACCAACGATCAAATAAACATACACCAAGAGCTACTTTTCAATCATGATCAAAATCCACCAAAAATACCCAACAATGATAAAATTCAAGAAATGTCAACTTCACTTGATCCTATGGTTGAAGATATTGCTAATCTCTCTTCCACAATTGTTGAAAACGATGTTCAAGTTCTTGAATATGCTTCTACCCCATCTAGTGATCAAATCAACATTCATCAAGAGCCACTTTTTAGTGATCTATTTCAAGATGTGTTGACATTATTTGATCCCATTGACATAATCTATGATCCATCCACTAATGATCATATTGTAAATGTCACTACATCACTTAATGAGTTAGAGGACATATCTCAAGAATGTATTCCAAAGCATGATCAAAATCTATCACCAAGGTCTAGCAATGTTCCTTCCCAAGGCATATTGACATCCTTTGACCTCATGGTTATAGATATTGAAGGAACCCCTGGCTCAACATTTGATCCAAATCAACTCAAAGCTCAAGAGAATATTGAGCCACTTCCCAATGACGATGTCCAAGAACCCACTATAAGCAATCCATCCTTTGAAATTGACCCATCTCAAGAACTTGATCCAAAGCATGTTGAAAATAGTTCTAAAATCAGTCAAGATCAAGAATTCGTATCTCCAAGATACTACAATGATCTAATGGGCACTCTCCTATCTATACAAGATGCCACAAATGATTATCATATCCATATAGCACATATTCCTCCCTCTAGCCACAAGATGCTTTCTTTGGATGGACACATAGAGGATCTTGATTCAAAACAAGAGTCACATACTCTTGATATCATTATTGAGGGACAAGAGTCTCCTACTCTTAACATTTGTACACATGATCAAGAAAAATCTTGTAAAAACATATCAGAAATAGATGATGAAGAAGGCTCCTACAAAAGTTGTAAATCAGAAGCACCTTGTGAAAAGAATCATGATGAAAAGTTTTATACACTTCTTGAAGAAGCATTGCCATCTAATATATCACAAGATCAAGCTAAGGATATCGATCAGGCATTTATCCCACATACGGAGGATCCTATGACTTATAAAGTTTGATCACTTACCTTTCTTAGGTTAAGATCGCTCATCAATAAAGCAGTTGTGACTTTTGAAAAGCCACCACAGAGCAAAGGAGGAGTAGCACCTTGTTTCCAAGGTAAATCATATCTTATTGCAAATAAAATATTTCAATAGATGAATTATCAAGGCAGAGGACTAGGCCTACATGAACAAGGTATCCTAGAACCAGTGCAGATTTTTGGCAATCCTAAGCATCAAGGCCTTGGTTATTTGACAATCAAGGGATCTCAACATATCAGTGATACCTCTACAAAATTGGGGGCAACTTCATCTCGATAAAACATCAACATAGGGAGCACGAAGGATCCTTATGATGAAACCAATGCCAATACTACAACTCACCATGTCATGGATCTTCATCCACCCATCACCCCATCCATGAATTCGGACCAACAAAAAAATAAAGATTTGAATAAAAGCACAAAGAACGCCATTAAAGAAAAATAAGTATTGAAGCATAAAGGACAAATCAAATACAAATGGATACCAAAGAATACAAAGAATGATTATCCCTATCAAACTCCATTAGTCAAAGAAACTATGGGGCAAAATCAAGAAGGGAAAAGTATCCATCAAATATGGCCACAAAGGAAAAATAATTCTTCTCAAATGACGTACAAAGTATATCGAGTTGTTGGTCCTAATTCCACACACACTTCCGTATCCACCCATTATTGCTCATCTTCCCAAGTTTGGAGAGTCAAAGGCTCCAAACTGTCAACCAATCCATATTTTATTCCTAAACACACTTCATCCACACCTCTATGCATGATATCCAATTCTCACATTGACCATTTGTTGGAAACAACACTTTATCATAAGGATTTATAAGGCACTCTATTGCGACGTGCACATAAAGACAGAGTTAAATCCAGTATTAGTAAAACAGATCAGGGATCTCAAAAGTTGCATTCAAGTGCACGTATCTTGGTAAAGAAACTTCTTCAAGCAGGATATCGATGGCACATTATGATAAAAGCATCAACTTCAATAGTACCATATGGTTCAACATCACCTTGAAATCTCTCAAAAAATACAAAAAATATCAAAAAATATTAAAATCCAAAAATAAAAAAATCAGAAAAAGGATTGAAAATAATAAAGAAAAAAATCATCCTACGATGAAAACCATTTCAATGGCGCTTTGGATAGCTACCATGATGAAAACCTATCAAACAGGCATCATGTGTAGAATCGAGCATCTACGTGCGCCATTTCAGGAGAAAGCATCTTATGGCATTCATAATAAATCCATCATTTGAGCCACATTATCCATTCATCCATGAACCATTTATGCAATCCATTTTCATCCATGTCCATCCATACTCCAAGTTATCTTGATCTTGGAAAATTTTGGTGCACACTTTACACTTGTTTATGGTAAACATCTTGACATGGGTCATTTCCATTGATCCTATCCTACCCAATGTTAACTGAGCATTGAAGCATTATCCCAATGAGAATCCTCTATTTGAATACCCTTATCTAATTGCAAGATAAGTCATATCCATTCATCCAAGACATCCACCCATGGTCGTTCATACATTGCTAGATACTGGGGGTAGATAATTACATCTTGCTTCTTGAATAAATCTTGATCTATATCCTCTAACTTATGAAGTAATCCAAACATTGGGAAACATGAAAGAAAATTGGTCAACGCATTTGTGAGCACCAAGTCAAGTCACTAGCCCATGGCATATTTTGACAGCAAGATGATGTTCCTTATCAATCTTTATCTTTCATCGAACATCAATCCTTGCAATCAATATCAGTCACATCTAACTTGTGCATCAACATCATATGAAATCATCAAAATAATTTTGTTCCAAATCAAGCTTCATCAATCTTGATCAATCAAATCCAATCGATTATCACCTTGCTTGACTTAACACACTTAGCAAAACTATCATCTCGTGAACAGATTTACTCTAGGATAACACAACTTCCTTGGGTTTACAAATTCATTATCATCTTTGTTTGGCTTAACACACTTAGCCAAACTATCGAATCCAAAAACCACCTCATTTGTCTTAACACACTTAGTCAAATTATCCTTTTTGCATAATTTTATTCTAGGATAACACAACTTCCTAAAGTTTACTAGTGCATTATCATTTTTGTTTGACTTAACACACTTAGTCAAACTATCAATCCATCAATCCAATTGATCAACTTTAAGCTTGGTCTTAAGAAAAATCCCAAAACAAAGCACTAATATCATCAAGTATCCATATCCAAATTGTCAAAATTATGCAAAAAACAAACAACATTCAAGAAATTCATGAAAAATCTAAAAACATCCAAATCATAAAAAATCCAAAAACATGTCAAAATATCAGAAAATCTTCAAAAATTCATCATTGAGTCTTGTCACTCTTTCACCTTGTCTGAACTATGTCATCTTTGAGCTTGAACATAGGCAAGGTAGATCTTTGATCATCCCCCGAGATAGTTAGGGTTAGTCCTTTAGGCATCTATCGCAATGGCAATCTATTTGCCCATCTTTTTCAAATTTTAGGATTTTAGGCATCTATCACAATGACATCCATCTACCCATCTAGTTAGGCATTTGTCAAAGGAGTATTCATTTGTCCATCGAGTTTAAATTTTAGGATTTTAGGCATCCTTCACAATGGCATCCATCTGCCCATCTAGTTAGGCATCCGTTGTAGGGGCACCAATTTGTCCATCTAGTTTACATTTTAGGATTTTAGGAATTCATCGCAATGACATCCATCTGCCCATCTCGTTAGGCATCCGTTGCAACGACATCCATCTTCCGATCTATTTAGGCGTCTGTCGTAGGGGCATTCGTTTGTCCATCTTTTCCACATTTTAGGATTTTAGGCATCCGTCGCAATGGCAATCCATTTTCCCATCTATCTCATTATTAGTCAAGTCAATTGGAGTCTGAACTACGTCATATTTGAGCTTAAACGTAGGAAAGGCCATCCTTGATTGTTCCCTGAGACATAAAATCCAAAAACATTAAAATCTCAAATATACCAAAAACATTTGTAAAACATCTCAAAATTCTAAAAACAGCCTCAAAATATTTGAAAAAACCAAAATGGTGCATCCATTCGATCTCGCTTTCACCCATGATTTTCATCACTCATAATAAAATTAGTCATTGCTTTCACACTTTGGTGAATCAGTTAGAAGCAAGTCTAGCAGATTCTAAAGCGAACACCTGATCGTTAGAGTCTTAAGCCTAAGTGAGTAAGCAAGAAAGTTGGTTAACTCGGAGTATCAATAGCTTATCACCCAAATCAATCCCATCAAAACCCTGATCACAACATGTCCTAGGATGAAGCTTTCTTGTGATGGACATAAGCATTAGGTACCCCACAGTATTTAGTCTTGGCTAGCGGTATGAAGAACATTAGCTTGTTTGTTTGCTTTATCTTGGTCTTGTTTAGACTTATCTTATTTTGCACTCATTTCAAGGACCTCTCGATGATGCCTAAACAAAATAGGTTTAGAGAGAAAGGAATGGGGCAATGATCATTATCTTGTTATTTGTTGTGCTTGTTGGACGTTTTTGTAAAATAACTTGTTGAATACTTGCTTTGTTGGGTCCATCCTAGCAAGGTTTATGTATGCCAGGTGTGAACAAGAGCACTCCTATCTGATTGTCAAGTCAAATTTCATCACACTAGGTGCCATGCCATCTTGTTTCTTAATACCTTGATGCATCGTACCTACATGTGTTATCAAACCTAAAGAAAGGTATGCTCTTTTCCCATCCTTGGATAAGCAATACATCATCATCATTCATCATCATATCCAATAAATTCTCGATGACTAGGGGACTTGTTGGACTTCTTCATCTTCTTGGATTTAAGGGTTTATCCCTCTCATTCTTCTATCCTCTTTCATGCTAACAATGCATCCATCATGCATCCATCATGCCTTCTATGTAATCACATCATATCATCATAGGATAACATCATCTATCTCATCCATCTCACATGCATTGCATAATCATTTAAGATGTGTAAAGTAATATAGATTTGTTATTCTAAACATCTTAACATCTCATTTACATCATCATTATCATATAGATCAGATTGTCTAACCATCCATACATCCATTTTGAGCCTCTTTATTGTGATATCCACCTCAAATCAAATCTTTTCACTCAGTCTCTCGAGGGGGCAATCTACTATCGTACTTCTTTTCGCTGGGGCATCCGAAAAATCAGATTTTTTTAAAATTCCGATGTCAACGGCATCATTCTTTGAACCAATGCAACAAGTACATTACCTCAAAGAGGGAAAAAATGTAGACATGTAAATTTAACACTATCAATTAACATAATTGATTAGTCCTATTTCACCTAGCAATTAAATAAATCAGGTTACTTGAATAATCTCCTTAGGTCTATTAATTTAATTAAATCACCAATATTTAATTAAATGATCAGTATTCATTTCATCTCATTTGATTTAAAATAAATACAAAAATTTAAATCAAATGTCATATCACCTAACCTTTTGTTAGATTAATCAAATCATGATTAGTTTAATCCTAATTACATGAATCTTCTAGATTCATCCACTTGCGCAATAAATCACTTATTTGATTTATTAAAATACTTATTTTCCCTCATTAACATTTTTAGACAAAGACAATTCCCCCAAAAAACCCTCAACCACATGCATTTATGGCCATTTTCAAATTTGAAAGGGCACATTAGCTAAAACTTTCACAAGCATAGGCCAATCCCATGGTGACAAGTGGCTCTCTCCTATTGGATGAGATTTAGTCCCACATTTCATAATCTTGTCTTCTCCTCTCTCAACTTCTCCTATTAATGCAATGCATTTTCTCTCATTTCATCATCTACATTTAGACCATCTTTATTATAGGAAACGTGAGTTCATTAGCATCTCATTGTCTATCATCTTCATTCAAGCTTATCAAGGGTTGGGAAAGGGCTCTTTCACATATTCAAAGAGCACCAATCCACCATAGAATAGATCCATTTCATGTCTTCTTTACATGTTTTATTTGGTTTTATCATTTGTTTTTGAAGGATGTCATGTTATTCTATGAGGATGTTAGAATCATGTTAACCATTTGCAGATTTTGATGTCCAAAAAATGTCGCTAGAAGGAGGGCTACTATCTCATTGGTCTTAATGTTGAAAAGCAAAAAATGAAAAAAAGAAAGAGTTAAAGTATTTCCTAATCAAATTTATTTGATTTTGTGTCATGGATTGATGCTAACTATAGGTATTTACATATGTTTGGATCAACATTTCGTTAGTACTTCTATTATCTGTAGTTTTTCTGTAGGATGCTTGGCTACTCCATTCTAATTTTATCACAATATTGACACAATTTGGGTCCCCATTATTCGATGTAGTCATTTGTGGGTAGGGATATTATTTCTTTCATTTTGAGTATCATGTATGTACAACTCTTGCTATTTTCAAATTTGTGTAGAGCTGAAGTTCTACCACCATATTCCATGATAGTAGATCAATCTGGAACTTGCAGCCTTAGAAGACAAATAGATTTACGCTCTTTGCTTTCTCTAATGCTCACTTCTGAAACCCACTTCACTTGTTGATCATAAAGGACTGCTTAGGTGTAAAAATCTATTATTCAATATGTTTAATCAATTTCTTGATTTGATCCTGAGACATAAATGAACTTTCTTCTTTCTATCTGAAGAGTAATTCCTACATTATTAGGAACTATTTGACACAAGTGCTTCAATCATATTTTTCTAGCTGATGAAAGACATTTTGAATGCTCAATCGCTCGTAGATACACGTGTTTGAGTCCCTACATATGGATTTTTTATATATGAGCCACCTTTATCACGCTACAAATATGATTACGAATAGTATTAGCTCACATGTGTAGCACAGAGACAAAATTCAGAGTAATTTCACATTGTATTCGTGCGGTTTCTTCATTTTTGTTAATCAGAATATTGAAAGCCACGAGACCTCATCAGTTAGGCAATTCTGACATTGTCTCATGACTCTCATGTCCAACACGGACCCCCACCATTGCATTGCGTACAAGAACCATCCTCCATATGCATGATACAGGTTTGGGTTCCCCTTTGTCTTCAATAAATCCGCCTCCCATCATTTGGTAGCTAGATAAAAAAATTTAAGCTCGAGTCCTAGGGTCTAGGCGCAATCAATTTTGTGCATATTTTCCATACGTTGCAGTCCTAGAAATCACATATTTTTTTCCTTTTTGTCAAGTAGTTCGTGTGCCTTATCTAGGAATCTACATTAGGCATCTGTTCAGAGACTAGTGTGGTGGGTGCTAACCATGTCATATTTTACAAAAGATGAACTTTCCAAATGCGGCTCCTCCTCACACCTTGTCGCCTTCGTACTATCTTAGTATTTTTATTCTTGATCATTGATGGATGAAACTTCAAAATGGCTGGTAACTTCTTGGCATGATGTCTAATATTCCACATGACTTCTATATGCTTTCACATGATGGGTGGGTGCATGGAAATGGGTAGCAATTCTGTGGACACCCCACAAAAAAAAAAGTTGAAAAGCATAACGCGAGCGTGTTATAACACACTCGTGTTATGTCTTTCGTTAAACCTAGGCAAGCTCCCTTTGGCCACAAATACAAAGACATAACGCGAGCAAGTTATAATGTGTTGGCGTTATAACGCACTCACATTATCTTATGTTAAAAGCAAAAAAACAAATGCAAATCTCTCATTTACATTTCGACTGGTTTTTTTGCTCCACCTGTGGCCAAAAACCCCAAATATCGCACTCACTTTCTAGGAGAATAATTTCTTCATCAAGAATCTGAATTTATTCACAACGATGGTGCCATGATGACGAGGAGCTGTAAGAGGTAAGGATTCTATGCTTTTTGTTTTGAATTTGTTAGTTTTAGGTTGAATTTTATATCTATTTGTTTGATTTTTTTGGAGATGCAAATCAACCTGTAAACCCTCAAAATCCTCAACAGGAGGACCAACCAAATCCTAAAGATCAAAATCAGCCACAACATCAACCTCCTCCACCAATCACTCAACCCCCTCCTAGTACTCAACAAAATTTAATTAGTGAAATTGAGAACAACGAAAAAAAAATTGAGGATTTGATCAATAGGTTGAGTGAACCAAATGGTTCAACCATAGACAGAATGACCATAGCAAATTCATTGCAAGATATGTTAACAAACATAGAGTCAATTAGCAAAAAAATAACTAGATGGGAAGATAGGAGGCAGGCAGCTAGGGAGTATTATGCAAACAAACTATCATACAAGGATGTGAAAGATTTAAAAATAACAAAAGGTGATTTGTGTTCATTATTCACCGACCCACGCACAAATCAAAATCTTACCCTCAATACGAAGAGGTTTCCTATCCATTGGTGCCACCACTGACAAATGAAGGAGCGATTTTATGATAGGTGGTACATGGTCTTCAATTACCCCCTATGCAAAAATTGTGAGGTCCCACAATATTTCCTTAGGAAACTATACAGTGAGTTAATATTGAACAAAATCCCAAATTATTTCAATATGAGGGATTTCTAGTGGAGAGGTGGGGGGTCAGCTCAGGATAGACCTGGTGCATAGTCGGATCCTACGCGGAAAGGTGGACGAGCTCTTGCTAGGCCACCTCATGAGCACATTGTTATCCCTTCCATTGTGAAGGAAAGTGCTGACGTAGAGACATTGCAGACAATCAGCACTTTGACCCAGAGTGTCATCCATCATACTAGCCATATTCTACAGCGCCATCCAGGGGAGTCTTCTAGTGGTGGTCTTCGAACACATGTGTGTCAATCTTGTGGGGCTACTTGTTCACATGACCCCACCGACCCTCAGGAGACTAGTACGTAGGACCCGTTTGCGGCTATGGAGATGGAGAGGGCAGCTGACATTTTGCATGAGGCATATGGCATTGATAGTCAGGTAAAAGGTAGTGCATGTGTTCATTGAATTTAATTTATTAAATTTCAATTTTGAAATGCAAGATTAACTAAAAATGTTTTATGATTTTAATGAAATTGCAGGGTCACAGTGTTGAGACTTGATACACCACTCCCCCACCAACCTATTTTTGCAGTACACCTATCACTAGGGTATGTAACTAGTAAACAATTATAAGTTTATTGCATATTAATGGCATTGTTTTATGAATGGTAATTTAATATGCAATTTTGGATGTTGAACAGACTAATATTGGAGGTTTTGATGGAACACTTCCCAGTGGCAGTGGATTTACTCAAACCTTCACGTAGGTAATAGAATAAAGATTTTAACTAATGAATCAAGTACTTAATAGATTTGTGTAGTTTATGCATGCACATCGTTGATTACGTTGAATAATTTTTTGTTTTATTTTTAGTTGTTGCGAGATGATACACCTCTAAATGTGACAAGGGCAATGGATATTGGTGTGACATCTACTATACAATCCTTGATGGCTCTGACAGAAAAGGTATGAGGCAAATTAGTAAATTTTAATTTACATTTGTTGTTATAGATGCTAGTTAGTGAGAAATCAAACCATTATTGATTCACGTAGTTTCTGTCAATTTGCATGGTTTATACAGGGCTTGAGCACGCTGGGCATGAGGATATTTCCGTCATGGACAGAGATTGTGAGATGGCTATAAGTGATTATTTTGTCAAATATATCATTTTTTATAATGTAATTTCTATATATTCATGTCTTTACTTCTTATTGTAACAGTTAAAACTTCACCATGAACTAAACCCTACGAGGAGTAGCAGGAGCACTCCACAAGCACAGCAAAAATGAGTGACAAACCTATTGCCATCTGAGTGAAAAGGAAAGGGAAAGATTTATTTCCTGGACATGGAGAGCAATGACTTTTGATTCAAGAGTCCTTTATTGTATGCCTGCATGGCAGTTTTGTACATATTTTTTACTGGACATATTTGACATTGTATGCCTAGATGGAATTCTTGTAAGCCTACATGGCTATTTTGTACATATATTTCATACTTATATAGACATATATTTATGTATGCCTACATGGCTATTTGGTTAATACAAATATCTTTTTTTGATGCCTGTCCATATTTGCATTCTAAATTGATGGTTCAATAGATATGAGTTACATATATTCAAGTGTATACTTTACAACTTATGTGTATTCTTTGTGACTTACGTGCATTTGAGTGTATGCTTTGTGGCTTACATGTTTTCATGCATATACCTTGTATTCATGTATATACTTTGTTTTAATTTGTGTATACTATGTATTCGTGTGTATACTTTTTGAGGCTTACGTGTTTATGAGTACTTGTATTTCCCTTATTGACATGTACATGTTTGACTTATTCACGTGTATAATTATTAATTGGTTAGCCCTACCATTGATCTATGTCACCCTCAATGCATGATCCTTGAGATGGAGTAAGTACACCCTTAAGGTCAAAAGGAGTTTCACATGCATTCTTCATAGGCTCATTTTGGTAGTGAAACCAAAAACCTCTTGCATCATTGAAACGAAAAAAAATTCCTTTATAGCAGGTCTTAAGCCATTATCATTCTCCATCAGTTCTTCATGTATCCACTCCCCGTTAATGGTTATCTCATGAACTTCATGAAACCAAGCACTTATCTCATTTGTGATAGAAGAAATGTATGAATATTTATCTTCCTCCTTATGAACCATTCATTATCATGAGATATGGGTTCTTGTGAACCACTACTGATGAATCATGGGTCAATGAATTTGACTTGTAAAACTACACGATTGAATCTTGATAGCAATATCACAATATTTATATATCTAAATGTAATATTTCCTTTAGCTAAAATTTGTGCTTATACTTATGTGATTGATGTATGTTTGTGTATGGGATCATAGTAATTTCTATTTGATGATGCTATTGTGTCTTTAAGGTTTATTTATTAAAGGCTGCATGAAACAAGTTTTAAATCCTTACAAATCTTTGAATTTCTTAGGTTTTTCTATTTGTTGAGTCTGGGCTCCGAGCTCGAGTCCAAGTCAAAAAATGGCTTGTCAAGTCTGAGGCGAGTCCTAGTCTTGTAACACTGGTGTGCACACATCGAGGAATAATGTATATGCCAATGAAGAGAGAACACATCCTTGTTTCCAAACAAACCATTTATCCCTCAAGATCACTCTTCCTCTTTCCAAGACCTATTATCTAGTCTTCCTAGGGTATTCCTCTCTACCCTACTATGGGAACACTCTTAAACCCCTCTCACCACGTAAGACTCTCCACCAATTTCAAATTCTTCTCCATCACTCCCAATCCACCACTAAGCTTCCTTGGGCTCCACAGTGACCCAAAGTGTCCTAACCACTCTAGGGCTAGGGAAGGCTATCCTAGTTTTCGCTTTGCTGATTTTTCTCCTCATTGATCCATCTTATTGGATTCTTTCACTTTCTACCCATCGCTTTCTTGAAAAACTCAATTTTAGGCCTTAGAGCCGTTTGCCCCAATTTGGCCTCCTAGAACCCATTTTCTTGACTTTTCTCACAAACAGTCTTAACAAACCCCAATTTTTTTTGTAGATTATTTCTTTTGAAAATCAAGGCTCCAATATTTACAAGGCCTTAGGTCCTACAAGTGTCCGTACATATGATTGTCTTCAAACCCCCTATTTTCAAGGGTTCCTAGAGTTTTTGGCTCTTTTTCCTTCTTTGACAGCTTCAACGACCTCATCAACTCTCCTCCTGGTACACACATTACTAAGATACATGTACCTACACTCCCATACTCTTTATTGGCACAAACCAATCCATTTAGCAACTCTCCTTGTTGTTGTCCTCTCCAAGCTACTAGCCAGAATGCACTTGCACTTGCCTAGTGCTTGATGATTTCATCACCTTCCCTGCAAAATAAGAACCCAAAACCTATATGTACAATATCTACATAGTCCCCAACTTGATTCCAAGTGGCCATGAGAGGAAATCCATGGGCA
The DNA here is from genome assembly GCA_007115665.2 of Sequoiadendron giganteum. Classification (NCBI taxonomy): domain Eukaryota; kingdom Viridiplantae; phylum Streptophyta; class Pinopsida; order Cupressales; family Cupressaceae; genus Sequoiadendron; species Sequoiadendron giganteum. The sequence continues at coordinate 446,355,249 of CM021102.1, forward strand.
GTCAAGTGGGACTCATTATTCAAAAAATTGCCCTGAACCGGCAATGAGACCAAGAACACGAAAAACTTGTAAAAGGATAACCAGTCAGTCTAGATGAATAATCTAGTGCTACACAAGGTAATTAAGTGACACAAATGGAAGACTCAAAGCATCAGATATGTCCTTTCAATCTATTCTTGACTGGATTAAGGCTCAAACACAGAAATTCAATGAAAACTTGCTCTCTTCCAATCACAAAAATATACTCTCGAAGTCTCAATTCATGAAAAAAATCCTCCAACCCAGGTATTAGGGTTTTTTTGACCTTATATACCTTTATCCCATGTGCTAGGACCCTTGGGTCATGCTTAGAGCATCATTAATGCCATTTTCCAACTTTTAGGACAAATAGCCAAGGCAACATTGCTCAAAATGCTCACAGTGTCCAAGACTTACCCAAACCGCAAGCCCATAACAAACCTATTTCCAATTCACTCATCAAAAACACTGTTGAGACTTTACATCATAGTCCTTATTCCCTTGGTGGTTGGCTAGAACCACCTACAAGCCAAAATTGCAAAGATCTCTCCAAAAGACCTTAAGGTGCTCCTACACCATTCTCCCCCTACAACAAAGAAGTTAAGGAACCTATGGTGTCAAGAGATCCTCACTAATTTCATGCTTCTTAAAGTCACTTTATGCTATCCAAGTAGCCTCTGACTCTGGTTGATGTCTCCACTTCACTAGGTGCTCCATGTATGTCTTGTGCCTAGTCTTCTTCTTCACCCTTGAGTCTAGAATCTTGTCCACTTGTGGTCTGATCTGATCAAGTGCCTTGAGTTCATCCACATCCTTACTCACCTTAGCACTATACTGTTCCTCATCCATTTTTGTTCCTTTATACTTCACTAAGTCCTTCACATTGAAGATAGGCAAAATGGACATCTAGTTGGATAACTCCACCTTGTATGCATTGGATCCACTAGGTGACTCTCCTCCTTTGGCTTCAACATGATTGCATAGACAACTCCTTCTTCCTCCTTCATGTCTCTTAGGAATTCCTTTCCAATCATCAAAAGTATAGTGGATTCTGCCTTTTCCACTATGCCTTCTTGGGGAAAAAAATTTGTGGTTAAGCCATGAGCTGGAGTATACTGGAATGGGTGACCTCCCAGGATGGCCTAGTGCCTCACCTCTATGAGCATCATTTAGATGCAATGAGTTCTAGGTGGGCCATTGAATATCATTTCAAATTTGTTGCTTTAAGCAACTTACAAATTTGCAACTTAAGACTCCTCCAACCTAAGGGATCGATCCGGTGGAACATAGCTTAGAGTGATTCCATGTGTTTCAATGCAAAAGATGACCATGCCTAGCATAAACATACCTATTTGGACATTTTTGAACAATCTACTTGGTCACACAAGTTGCAGAATGAAAGTTGCACCACTCTGCAACTTTCCACTCCTTGCATTTGATGGTTTTTCCATCAAGTGAAAATCCACCACCACTGGAAAACTACTCCGCGATAGCCAAAACCGAGAGAGGTTTTTGTAGACAAGCTCAACACAATCCTATAGGATTAGATGAGAACTTTCTAAGCATCACAACATCTGAGTAATAGCATGTTGAAGTTTATAGCCATTTTGCACTTTAAACCCTTAAGGGATCGATCTGGTGGAACATAGCTCAGAGCAATTCCGCATGTTTAGGTGTGAAAGAGGACCATGCCTAGTGTAAAAATACATAGTCAGACATGTTGGAATAGTCCCCTTTATCATACAAGTTTCAGAGCAAAAGTTGCAGCACTTTGGAACTTTGCACTGCTTGAGAAAACCACTCCAAGATAGCCAAAACCGAGAGAGGTTTTTCTAGAGGGGCCCAACACCTTTCTTTAGGATTAGATGAGAAGTTTCTAAGTGTCACGATATCCGAGTACTAGCATGCTGAATTTTGCAACCATTTTGCACTTTGGACCCTTTAGGGATCAATCCGGTGGAACATAGCTCAGAGTGATTCCACGTGTTTCGGTGTGAAAGAGGACCGTTCCTAGTGTAAAATACATATTTGGACATGTTGGAACAGTCCGCTTGGTCACACGAGTTGCAAAGTGAAAGTTGCACCACTTTGCAACTTTGCACTGCTTGAATTTGACACCTTTTCCATCAAGTGAAAATCCACCGCCATGAGAAAACCACTCCAAGATAGCCAAAACTGAGTGAGGTTTTACTATAGGGTTCCAATGCCTTTCTGTTGGATTAGACGAGAAGTTTCTAAGTGTCACAATATCTGAGTACTAGCATGCTAAAGTTTGCAGCTATTTTGCACTTTGGACCCCTAAGGGATCGATCTGGTGGAACATAGCTCAAAGTGATTCCATGTGTTTTGGTGTGAAAGAGGACTATGCCTAGTGTAAAAATACATATTCAAACATGCTGCAACAATCTTCTTGGTCACACGAGGTGTAGAACAAAAGTTGTACCACTTTGCAACTTTGCACTACTTGAATTTGACACCTTTTCCATCAAGTGAAAATCCACCGCCATGAGAAAACCACTACAAGATAGCCAAAACCAAGAGAGGTTTTTCTAGAGGGGCCCAACACCTTTCTATAGGATTAGATGAGAAGTTTCTAAATGTCAGGGTATCCGAGTACTAGCATGCTAAAGTTGCAGCCATTTTGCACTTTGGACCCTTAAGGGATCAATCCGGTGGAACATAGCTGAGAGTGATTCCATGTGTTTCGGTGTGAAAGAGGACTATGCCTAGCTTAAAAATACCTATTCGAACGTGTTGGAATATTCCACTTGGTCATAGGAGTTGTAGAGCAAAAGTTGCACCACTTTGTAACTTTGCACTGCTTGAATTTGACACCTTTTCCATCAAGTGAAAATCCGCCGCCATGAGAAAACCTCTCCAAGATAGCCAAAACCGAGAGATTTTTTTCTAGAGGGGCCCAATGCCTTTCTATAGGATCAGACTGGAACTTTCTAAGTGTCATGGTATCCAAGTACTAGCATGCTAAATTTTGCAGCCATTTTGCACTTTGGACCCTTAAGGGATTGATCCGGTGTAACATAGCTCAGAGTGTTTCCACATGTTTTAGTGTGAAAGAGGACCGTGCCTGGAGTAAAAATACCTATTTGGACATGTTGGAATAGTTCGCTTGGTCACATGAGTTGCAGAGCAAAAGTTGCACCACTTTGCAACTTTGCACTACTTGAATTTGACACCTTTTCCATCAAGTGAAAATCCGCCGCCATACCAAAACCACTCCAAGATAGCCAAAACCGAGAGAGGTTTTTCTAGAGGGGACCAACACCTTTCTGTAGGATCAGATGAAAATTTTCTAAGTTTCATGGTATCCAAGTACTAGCATGCTAAATTTTGCAGCCATTTTGCACTTTGGACCCTTAAGGGATCGATCCAGTGGAACATAGGTCAGAGCGATTCCATGTGTTTCGGTGTGAAAGAGGACCCTGCCTAGCGTAAAAATACCTATTCAGATGTGTTGGAATAGTCCACTTGGTCACACGAGTTGCAGAGCGAAAGTTGCACCACTTTGCAACTTTGCACTATAATTTGAATTTGACACCTTTTCCACCAAGTGAAAATCCGCCGCCATGAGAGAACCACTCCAAGATAGCCAAAACCGAGTGAGGTTTTTCTAGAGGGGCCTAAAGAGACCATGCCTAGCATAAACATACCTATTCGAACATGTTGGAACAATCCACTTGGTCACAAAAGTTACAGAAAAATATGTACAAATTATTTACATGACCTTTATATGACCTTTTTCACATTGATTACATTTCAAAATTCAAACTTTGCAAATTTTCCTACTCAAGGAATTTACAAAACAAGGTGCTACTACACCAAACATGAAAATCAACCTTACAATATTTGATTATATCTCATTATGTAATTAAATCTTATTGCAATGCCTCTGGCACTTCGTTGTCTCAGATCTTTTACAATGTCACTCATACATCCAAGATTCTCTTTAAATGTCCACATCATAGGTGCTCATCATGAGTTTAACTTCAAATGAGTAACTTGAGATTCCCTCGCTAAGCTTAAGATGCTCTCTTACAATGGATTGAAATCAAAATAACTTCGTTGCATTGCTTTTTTGGCTGAGATTTTCTTTGATGGCTCATAAATCAGCATTTTCTGCAACGAAAGATCAATCAACCCTTAGTAGTTTACTTTAAAATACACAAAGTAAAAGAGAAAAATAAGGAGCATCCAAAATGGAAATGAAATAAAAAGAGATGGAAGGCACTTACAGATGTTGCATTGCTTTTCTAGTTGACATTCTCTTGGATGGCTCATATATCTACATTTTTTGCAAGGGGACACCAATCACTGTAAAATAAGATGATAGCATTGGCATTAAACAAATTAATGTGCATACAAGTATAAATTAATAAGAACCAATGTGCATATACTTACAAATTAATCCAATGAACCATCCGGGTCTGCTCTACTCTTTATTGTGTCAAGTATTGCCTCATGGTCAGACTCACGGACCTTCCATAGCATCTTGTTCAAAGGTCTACCCCCATATTTGGTCAAATGAAAATATAATACCATGACAAGGTTCGAGTAATGAAGAATCTTACGATGCATGTCAAAGTCCTGAAATAGCCAATGTTTAACACTTGAATGTAGGTACCTTCTAAGCCATGTTCTAGTAACCACAACTGACCCTGTAGGGTATTCAATGTTTTCTCCATCTATAAATAGGGCCTCCAATTTCCTTTTTCTCTCAACACAGTGACACAAGTAATAGTTTGTTCCCTCTTCATTATCTTCATCTGCAATAACTGCATAAACATGCCTTGCATTGATATGTGCAAAAAATCTCTTGAAATTTGTAAACATTATGAATACAGTACAAAGTAAGATCTAATGATATGAAATTTCAACAACTAAGAAAGTAGATATATCACCTCATTGAATTTGATCTGATATGTGTTCAAAGTCCACCGATGATTCTATCTGTGTTAGTTCCAATACCGTGGGAGGGCGATACATGTGAAGTGGGCTAAGATAACTTGTGAACCATTTGTCAACCCACTCCCCTGACTCACAATCATTCTAGTCTTGCATTGTACATGAAGAACAAAAGCATGCCATCATTCATGTATCAATACTCCATGAACCTGTATTTGAGCTAAGGAAAGAGTGTACCTCACTCGATCCTATTAGTGTACAACATTCTTCATGTGGTGCAATGTTAGTATCATCCATCAACCAAAAAAATTTATGAACTGAAGACATACCTTCATTACCTTGACCCATCAAAGCATTACACCACTCGACGATTGATTTTGCATCTATCAAATTTGCACTGTCTTTATACTTTAACTCTTCACGTGCTAATTCTCTTTTCACACATGCTCCCCCTTTCCATGTCCAGCCTCACAAAAGTTCCACATATGTTGAACACCTGTAATGAAATGCATCCTGTACAACCAGTAGAACATACACGAGTTCTTGAACTGTGCTACACATTTATCAAACCATATTATATGTTGATCATAGTATATGCCCCTCTGAGCCAAACCACTGTAGAACATCTGGAAGCAACCTTGCACGAACTCTAGAGAATGTGTCCAATCATCACTAATGTAAAAGTGGTACTCCCTCAATACCTTCCTTTGCTCATTTGTACTATCAGATGCATGAATGAATGCTATGTGCACAAATATCGAAACTTGTGTGGAGTTGTAATACTATGACTGCACCTCATGTTGTGGTTGTAGAGTGTAGTCCTCTACAAAGTCAACCACAGAGACCATGCTTCCAACTGGAAAAGTGTCCTTGCATAGCTTGAACTGCATGTCCAACCATCGGGCTCTATGGGTTTCCATTGCATACTCAGATAGTATACTGTCACGAAATGTGGTCATAAATTTGTACACTGGAATCTTCTTAATAACCAAATCACACCTTTTTGTTTGAGACCCATCTTTTGTAGCATATGCCACTATTTTATACTTCTTGAACTCTACTAGTTTTTGGCCACCTCATATGTGCTTTCCATATGTTGACATACTAGCATACGCTAGAAGCCACCGCAACGCTCGCATGAACCATCCAAGCATGTTGTCCTATAGAATATTTGGCCATCCTCTATTTCACATAAATTGTTTGATAAGAACTCTCTTGAAGATTTTGGTGGGGCTTCTATGCCACAATCCTATAAAACATCATTAGTATGCAAATCAAAACATATAGAATGATAAACATCGTAATGGTTAGAAAATTCCATATGTAGTCTACAACAACAAGTAGTGTGTGTGTGATTTATCTTGACATAAAAAGGTTTAAGTAGTTCAAAAAATCTTTGAGAAATACTAATTTGAGGATAATCATTTTCAAATTTCTGAAATAATTGGGTTTGAGTCATATCCAAAAAATGCTTCGGATGTGGCTCACGATTCCGACTACCGATTCTCCTTCTTACCACATCCCTTTGATTTGGAGATGGCCTTGTGTTATTCTTCCAATACTCTTCAATTAGTGTTCTCAAGGCTTTGACAACTTCTTTATATTTTCATGACAGTCTCCTTGATAATTCCCATAATTCATTTGTATCATTGCCCTCAATTCTTTGCCACCTTTGAATGGCTCTTGATAAAGTCTTTCTACTAATTCCCATTTTATCACTAGTCTTTTTAATTAGGTGAGCTCTCTTTGTTTGACAACTTACCAAAGTCGATGTAATGACACGTCGGGTGACATTACTATCCTTTGAGTGTGAGGTCTTACCCACATTAGATTCTTCACAATAGTGTCTTCACTCGATGCATTCGATGTTCTCAACCCAAGAGTCTTCATGATGTTCCTATACTTTACACCCCGCATCATTTCAACAAATAGTTGACATCTTGTAGTCTCATTTAGCCTTTCAAAGAATCATTCCCCAATATTATCAGCATATCTTCTACAAGTGGGTGTTGAAATCTTACCTTCCATGTGCTGCAAAATATCATCATCAATATTGATCAAATACTTTGGCTTTCTACGCAAAACTCTTGGTGGTGTTCTCCTAGGTACATACATCTCAACATTAGGAATTTCATCAATATTTAATTGAGGTGGGATAGATTGCATACCTTTGATCGAGGGTGGAGAAGAATACATACCTTGAGGTTCACATGGGAATGATGGCATACCTTCTTCATCAATTTCGAGTGATGGAGTACTCTCAACTTGATATGTCTTGGATGGTGTCCAACAATATTCACTTGCAGTAAATGGTGTCCCTCCATATTCACTTGTAGTAGATGGTGTCCATCCATATTCACTTGTGCTACATGGTGTCCCTCCATATTCGCTTGTGCTTAATGGTGCTCCTTCATATTCACTTGTCGTAGAGGGCGTGTCTCCAACTACAGTATCTGAATCTATCTGACGACGATGCTTTCGCATTCATGCCTTTTGTGTTGCCAATTCCTGTTCTCTTTTTGATGGTTGAGGTTCCTCTACAATCAGGTTGTTTTCATCAATCATTTCCAATTTATTCTTTTCACGATATGCTGCCACCTGAACTCTCATGTTTTCTTTCAAAGTTTCGTTCTCTTCGTCTGTTAGTTTCCTCTTTGTCTTTTTCTTCGGCATGGCGGATAATTTTATCTATACCATGGTAATGAGACGAATATTAGTTCCTATAAAATGTATCCATTCAAGATAATTGAAAAATATATGTCATTTAAGGCTTCATTTATGTGTGAATTAAGGCAAAATTAGGGTATTCTAGAGCCTTGATGTTTGGAGAAGATTGAATGATGAAATTAGGCAAATTAGTCCATGTAGACTTGGCAATTTGTCTTAAAAGTGGGAAAAGGGCATTAATGATGCTCTAAGCCCAACCAAAGGGTCCTAGCACATGGGAGAAAGGTATAGAAGGTCAGAAAAACCCTAATTGAGCATGTGGGAAATCTATTGTATGATTTGGAGTTTTGGAAGGGGAATTCGTGAGTTGGAAGAGTGCAAATTTCATTGAATTTCTATTTTTGTGCCTTCATCCAGTCAAGAATGGATTGAAATGACATGTCTAATGCTTTTAGTCTTTCAATTGTGTCACTTAATTACTGTTTGAAGCATTGTATTAACCATTTAGTTCAATTTCTTTTTGTTTTGCAAGTTTTTAGAGTTTTTGGAAATAATGATCCCCACTTGAATTCCTCTGGAAAGGCTACCATGGAAACTTTGAATCAAGTAGGGGACTGCTTGTAAAATGTACATATGGTGTGTGGTGTCTTTTTTTGTAGGGGAGATGTTGAATTCATCAAGAACTAGGCGAGTGTGAGTGCATTTTGGCTAGTGGCTTGGAGAGGACACCAGTAAAGAAAGTTGCTAAATGGATTGGTTTATGCCAATCAAGAGCAAGAGAGTGTGGGAACATGGATTCCATACTTGTGTGTGCAAGGAGGAGAGTTGAGGAGGTCATTGAAGCCCTCAAAGTTGGAAAAAGGAGCCAAAACCCTAGAAACCCTTGAAAATAGGGGGTATGAGGATAGTCCTATGTATGGATGCCAAAAGGGACTAAAAACCTGGTAAATCTTGAATCCTAGGGTACCACTAGAAAGAATCTATAAAAATATTTGGGTATTGTTAAGACCGTTTTTTGAGAAAAGCCAAGAAAACAAGTTCTAGGAGGCTTAATTGGCCAAAAGGCTACAAGGCCTAAAATTGGGTTTTTCAAGAAAGCGATGGGTACAAGGTGAAAGAATACTATGATATGGATTAGTGAGGATTCAAATCAACAAGGGGATAGTGAGAATACCCTGTCCTATCCCGTAGAGTGGTTAGGACACTTTGGGTTAGTAGGGAGCCCACAAAAGCTTAGTGGTGAATTGAGAGCAATGGTGAAGAATTTGAAATTGGTGGAGAGTCTTATGAGGTGAGAGGGGTTTAGGAGGGATCCTTGAGTAGGGTAGAGAGGAATACCCTGGAAGGCCAGAGAATAGGTCTTGGGAAGAGAAATATTTCTCTTGAAAGATAATACTTTCCATCAATTGTTGAAGGAGTGGTCTATGTAATGAACTCTTGACCTTGTGCAGGGTATTTTAAAGATGTTTGATGCTTTGGAATGGTCTGGGAAGGCCCGACTATAGGAGTTTCTATAAACCCTCCCCCTTTTCTTTGAAAAATGCAGGGTTTTGTATTAGAAGCCTAGTTGAGCGAGTAAGGTCCTAAGACCTAGAACTAAACAGCTTGTGAATGACATAATCATTGGTTGATGTTTTGGGGAACCTAGTTGATAGTAATCAGTTATTTTCAAGATTTTTGGAGGTGTTTTGAATTAGTGTGTCAAGAAAGGTGTTGATTTCTTCCTCTGTACTACATCAGTTTGTGCAAAGGTATTGGAAGGTGTTTGGACCCTTCAGATGAATGGGAGAGGCTTGGAGTTGTCTTAAAGGATGAGACAGTGGAATTGTTCTGAATTTCTATAATTTGCAAGTGTAAGATGGTAGTTGGCAAGTGTAAATAATTGTGTATATAATTTGGTAATTTAAAATGTGCATTGACAACCTAAGGTTATAATGACAAACAAAAAATGAAAGCAACCCATAATAGAATGAAAGAAAATTTGTAAAGACTTCACATACATTAAAAACCAGACTTTCAAATGGAGGAGTTCAAGCCAATTATCTAGCCTTAGCTTCTTCTTTCTTCAAACTCCACAAAAATTTGACTTGTTCAAAAGCTTGTTCCCTTCCACACTTCAATTGTATATCAGTTTTTAATGGAATTCAAACTTCAATTGATATTACATGTCTTTCAATGTGGAAGCTCTGCTATTTCATGTAAAGGTGGTAAAAAGATTATGGAAAAGGTGACTGAATGTGAAAAAGATGCTTGCACAATTCACAACATCATCAAAAAGATATTTTTTGTTGGAGCACACACAAAACCACGGGAATATGCAGACTGTGGGCCTTCAAATCATGGGTATATAGATTTTTTTACTGTTTTAGTGGACTAGAAAAAACTCTCACATTATAACGCACGCGCGCTCTGTGAAATTTCATTTTCTTATTGTATTTTTTAGAGTATGGGAGTTTTTGAGACAGTGGGAGTGAGACAGGGGGAGAGAGGAAGATAGAAACGGAGGGAGAAGGAGAAAGTGAATGAAAGAGAGAGGGAGAGAGTGGGAGATAGAGTGGAGGGAGAGAGGGGGAGAGTGGGAGATAGAGAGAGAGGGAGAGAGGGAGAGAGTGGGAGAGAGGAGGGAGAGAGAAGGAGAGAGTGGGAGATAGAGTTGAGGGAGAGAGTGGAGGGAAAGAGGGGGAGAGTGGGAGAAAGAGAGAGTGGAAGAAAGAGAGAGGGAGAGAGTGGGAGATAGAGTGGAGGGGGCGAGGGGGAGAGTGGGAGAAAGATAGAGGGAGAGAAGGGAGAGTGGGAGAGTGGAAGATAGAAAGGGAGGGAGAAGGAGAGAGTGGAAGAAAGAGAGAGGGAGAGAGTGGGAGATAGAGTGGAGGGAGAGAGGGGGAGAGTGGGAGAAAGAGAGAGGGAGATAGAGTGGGAGGGAGAGAGGGGAGAGTGGGACCCTTAACCCCTATACCCTCTTAATCCCTTAACCCTTAAACCCTAATCCCTCTTAATCCCTCAACCCTTGATCCTCAACCCTTAAACCCTAATCCCTCAATCTCTATACCCTCTTAATCCCTCAACCCTCAACCCTCAACCCTTAAACCCTAATCCCTCAACCCGTATACCCCCTATACCCTCTGAATCCCTTAACCCTTATACCCTAATCCCTCAACCCTTAAACCATAATCCCTCAACCCCTATACCCTCTTAATCCCTCAACCCTTAAACCCTAATCCCTCGATCCCTATACCCGCATAATCCCTCAACCCTCAACCCTCAACCCTTAAACCCTAATCATCAAGCCCTAAACCCTCTTAATCCCTCAACCCTCGATCCTCAACCCTTAAACCCTAATCCATCAATCCCTATACCCTCTTAATCCCTCAACCCTCAACCCTCAACCCCCAACCCTTAAACCCTAATCCCTCAACCCATATACGCCCTTAACCCTTAAACCCTAATCCCTCAACCCTTAACCCCTATACCCTCTTAATCCCTTTACCCTTAAACCCTAATCCTTTAAACCTTAATCCCTAATCCCTCAACTCTTATACCCTTTGAATCCCTCAATGCATAAACCCTAATCCCTCAACCCTCAACCCTCAACCCCTATACCCTCTTAATCCCTTAACCCTTAAACCTTAATCCCTCAACTCATATGCCCTCTCAATTCCTCAACCCTTGAACCCTAATCCCTCAAACCTTAAACACTAATCCCTCAACCCCTATGCCCTCTTAATCCCTCAACCCCCAACGCTCAACCCTTAAACCCAAATACCTCACCCCTTATACCACCTTAACCCTTAAACCCTAATCCCTCAACCCTTAACCCCTATACCCACTTAATCCCTTAACCCTTAAACCCTAATCCCTCAACCCTTATACCCTTTTAATACCACAACACTTAAACCCTAATCCCTCAACCCTTAACCCCTATACCCTCTTAATCCCTTAACCCTTAAACCCTAATCCCTCAACCCTTAAACCCTAATCCCTCAATCCCTATACCCTCTTAATCCCTCAACCCTTAAACCATAATCCCTCAATCCCTATACCCTCTTAATCCCTCAACCCTCAACCCTTAAACCCTAATACCTCAACCCCTAATCCCTCAACCCCTAATCCCTCTTAATCCCTCAACCCTTGATCCTTAACCCTTAAACCCTAATCCCTCAATCCCTATACCCTCTTAATCCCTCAACCCTCAACCCCCAACCCTTCAACGCTAATAGTTCAAACCCTATACCCCCTTAACCCTTAAACCATAATCCCTCAACCCTTAACCCCTATACCCTCTTAATCCCTTAACCCTTAAACCCTCATCCCTTTACCCTTAAACCCTAATCCCTCAACCCTTATACCCTGTTAATCCCTTAACCCTTAAATCCTAATCCCTCAATCCCTATACCCAAATAATCCCTCAATGCTTAAACCATAATCCCTCAACCCTTAAACCCTAATCCCTCAACCCTTAACCCCTATACCCTCTTAATCCCTCAACCCTTAAACCCTAATCCCTCAACCCTTATACACTCTTAATCCCTCAACCCTTAAAACCTAATCCCTCAACCCCTATACCCTCTTAATCCCTCAACCCTTAAACCTTAATCCCTCAACCCCTATACCCTGTTAATCTCTCAATCCTCAATCTTGAACCCTTAAACCCTAATCCCTCGACCCTTAAACCATAATCCGTCAACTACTATACCCTCTTAATCCCTCAACCCTTAAACCCTAATCCCTCAACCCTAAAATGCTAATCCCTCAACCCCTATACCCTCTTAATCCCTCAACCCTTAAACCCTAATACCTCAGCCCTTATACCCCTCTTAATCCCTCAACACTTAAACTCTAATCCCTCAACCCTTAACCCCTATACCCTCTTAATCCCTTAACCTTTAGTCCCTAATCCCTCAATCCCTATACCCTCTTAATCCCTCAACCCTTACACCCTAATCCCTCAACCCTTAACCCCTATACCCTCTTAATCCCTCAACCCTTAAACACTAATCCCTCAGCCCCTATACCCTCTTAATCCCTCAACCTTAAAACCTCAACCCTTAAAACATAATCACTCAACCCCTATACCCTCTTAATCCATCAACCCTTAAACCCTAATCCCTCAATCCCTATATCCTCTTAATCCCTAAACCCTTAAACCCTAATCCCTCAACCCTTAAATCCTAATCCCTCGACCCTTAAACCCTAATCCCTCGACCCTTAAACCCTAATCCCTCAACTCCTATACCCTCTTAATCCCTCAACCCTTGAACCCTAATCCCTCAACCCTTACACCCTAATCCCTCAACCCCTATACCCTCCTAATCCCTGAACCCCCAACCCTGAACCCTCAACCCTTAAACCCTAATACCTCAACCCCTATACCCCCTTAACCCTTAAACCCTAATCCCACAACCATTAACCCCTATACCCTCTTAATCTCTTAACCGTTAAACCCTAATCCCTCAACCCTTATACCCTAATCCCTCAACCCTTATACCCTCTTAATCCCTCAACGCTTAAACCCTAATCGCTTAACCCTTAACCCCTATACCCTCTTAATCCCTTAAACCCTAATCTCTCAATCCCTATACCCTCTTAATCCCTAAAGACTTAAACCCTAATCCCTCAACCCTTAAACCCTAATCCCTCAACCCCTATACCCTCTTAATCCCTCTACCCTAAACCCTCAACCCTTAAAACCTAATCCCTCAACCCCTATACCATCTTAATCCCTCAAACCTTAAACCCTAATCCCTCAACCCCTATACCCTCTTAATCCCTAAACCCTTAATCCTAAACCCTTAAACTCTAATCCCTCAACCCTAAATCCTAATCCCTCAACTCCTATACCCTCTTAATCCCTCAACCCTTGAAACCTAATCCCTCAACCCTTAAACTCTAATCTCGCAACCCCTATACCCTCTTAATCCCTCAACCCTCAACCGTCAACTCTTAAACCATAATACCTCAACCCCTATACCCCCTTAACCCTAAAACCCTAATCCCTCAACCCTTAACCCCTATACCCTCTTAATCCCTTAACCCTTAACCCTCAACCCTTAAAACATAATCCCTCAACCCCTATACCCTCTTAATCCCTCAACCCTTAAACCCTAATCCCTCAACCCTTAACCCCTATACCCTCTTAATCCCTTGACCCTTAAACCCTAATCCCTCAACCCTTAAACCCTAATCTCTCAATCCTTAAACCCTAATCGCTCTTAATCCCTCAACCCTAAACCCTCAACCTTTAAACCCTAATCCCTCATCCCTATACTCTCTTAATCCCTCAACCCTTAAACCCTAATCGGTCAACCCCTATACCCTCTTAATCCCTCAACCCTCAATCTTGAACCCTTAAACCCTAATCCCTCGACCCTGAAACCCTAATCCCTCAACCCCTATACCCTCTTAATCCCTCAACCATGAATCCTGAACCCTTAAAACCTAATCCCTTAATCCCTATACCCTCTTAATCCCTCAACCCTCAACCCTTAAACTTTAATCCCTCAACCCCTATACCCTCTGAATCCCTATGAATCCCTCAACCCTCAACCCTTAAATCCTAATCCCTCAACTCCTATAACCTCTACTCTATAACCTATTAATCCCTCATCCCTAAACCCTAAACCCTTAAACCCTAACCCATAAACCCTCTACCCTCTACTGCCAATCCTATACCGTCTACCCTCAACCCTAGTCCCCCAACCCTCAAACCCACTTAGTAAACTCTCTACCCTAATCCCTCAACCCTCTTGATCCTTAAACCCTCGACTCTTAAACCCTTAAACACTCAACCCTAAACCCTCGACCCTCAACCCTAACCCCTTAAACCCTAAACCGTTAAACCCTTTACCCTCTACCCTCTAACCTCTACCATCAACCCAATACTCTCTACCCTAAACCCTAATCCCTCAACCCTTAATCTCTCAACCCCTATAACCTCTACCCTACATTTTGGACCTTCAACCCTAATCCCTTGACCCTATACCTTAAACCCTCTACCCTTAAACTCTCTACCCTTTACCCTATACATTACACACTCAACCCTCAATTCTCAGCCCTCAACCCTTAATCGCTCAACCCTCAATCCTTAAACCCTAAACCCTCTACACCTTACATTGGACTATGAACCTAATCCTTCAACCATATACCCTCAAAACTATATCCTAGACGCTCTACCCTCAACCAAGTAAACCCTTAACCCTAAACCCTTAACCCCAAACCCTTCAACCCTAAACGCTTAAACCTTAAACCTTCTACCCTATACCATCAACCAAATACCCTCTACAATCAAACCTATTCCATCAACCCTCAAACCTTAAACCCTAATACCCTAGAAACCATCAACCCTATAGGTCCTCCATCCTAATCCCTCAACCCTATACCATCAACCCCTATCACTTTCTCTCTATCTATACATCTCACCTCTCCCTCCTTCCCTCCCTCGCACCCTCTCTAATTGTCTCTATGTACTATCTCCCTCTTTCTGCGTACCTCTTGTTCAATCAATCCCTACCACCCTCTCTCACTCCCTCTCTCTCACACGCCCTCTCACTACTTATCTCTCAAGTCTCTCCCTCTCACCCCCCTCACACTCTCAATTCTTTTCCTCTCACACTCTCAAGTCTCTCCCTTTCCCATCCTACCTACATAACCCTCTCTTTCTCTTTCTCTCTCTCTCTCTCTCCCTCTCCCTCAATTCTCTCTCTCCCACCCCCCTCTCTCTCTCTTCCTCTCAATCAATTATCTCTCTCCCTCCCTCTATCCCTCCCACCCTACCTAGCTAACTCCCCCTCAATTCAACCCCTTCTCTCCCACTCCCTCTCTCTTAAACTCTCACTTCGACCCCCTCTCCATCTCTCAAGACTCGAGCTCTAAATTCTCCCTTCATCTGAAGACATACATAAATGCATACATACAAGCATACATACATACATGTACATAAAAATATATTAGCATACATTAATATATTAGCATTTAACATAAAGTAAGTCATAACATGAGCATATTATAACGCACTCGCATTATGTGCTAGTAGAAATGTTCCTTGCAGAAACAAAAACCATGTCAAAAGTGAGATATAATGCAAGCGTGTTATAACACGCTCGCATTATAGCGCACTCATGTTATATCTTGCTTTGAGAATTACCGAACTTTAAGCTTGGTATTGCCTTGGAATTCCAACCGAAAGGTTTGAAGGGCATTCCCAATGACTAGAGACGTGTTTTTAAAAAATCCACCATATTTCTCATAATCGAGTTCATGCTCACCGTCAGGATTGCACGTGGTTCAATATCGAATAAATCGAGCACATAGGTAATGTTGGGTTATCTTTTAGCTATCCAATGATGTAATTTTTGTCACTTTCTAAAAATGTTAAGTCTTTTCATCCTTAATTTAGTTTATCTATATGTCTTTTGTTTGCCAAAAAGCAGCGTTTGGTATTTTTTTCATTATAAATTAACCGTTCATCAATTTTTCAAATAAATTACATTTTTAGAAACTAGACTCCATTCTACAAATTTAAAAATTAAAAGAAAAACAGGTCAATTAGTTTCCAAAATTTATAGGGGTAGCACAACCAAAATTCCTTTTTCAGGATATGTCCACTTCACAAATTAGTAAAAAATCAAATATTCATTAAAAAATTATCAGAAAAATCATGCTTCAACTACATACTATTAGCTAACTTCTAACCATTGCGATTTTAAAAATACTAAAGAAAAGTTCATCGTACGAGGGTCATACAAGAGTTGCTATGCTATGTTTTTGTAACAAAAAAAACACCAATTTGTGTACGTCCCTCATTTGAACCCCTTAATCTCAATCATTTTCAAAATAAATTAGTAGTTTAGAAAGTAGACTCAGAGCACTTGAATCCTTCTGTTCATTCCATCTCAAAATTTTGAGTCTAAGTATCCTCAATTTCACATCCAAGGTCAGTATTTCCTAATTTCATAAAAAAGTTGTCCACTTATGTCCCCTTTTTGGGAACCATCTTGGTGCACTTACCCTGACCTCTGTATGCTTTATTTAGGGATCGTGATTTCTAGAAAATAGTGGCTGGCCTACACAATTATTAATAGCACTCAAGTGATTGGCCTATTTCCACGATTTCTTAGTGCAGGGATGTGACAGGTCAGTACTGTTGAACTAGACATCGTGTAAGGAGAATGCATATAGGAGTTTGTGGGAATCCAACTTTTTTTTAAACGCCTTTCTTTTAATAACATTTGCTTAAAATCGAATGTTGGTGAAGGTTTTGAGAAACTATCTTTACACCTGATGCTCCGTATTTTCTAAATGTTTCTTACGCCTTTTCAACAAAAGATTGCTTAGATCCTGGAGTCAGTACATTATGACAAAGGTTGTGGAATGTAGTCATTCACCTGCCAATGGCATTAACTTAAAGGCTTTTAAAATGCATATATTCATTGTTCATGCCTGTTGCATTTAGTTTCAAATTTCTAAAGCTTTTTTTTTTTTTCTAGGTAAAGGTTCATGTACCTTGTCTATGCTTTCACACATTTCACAAAAGCTAGAGAGGATGTTGATCAAAGGTTGTGAAATTCATGCTTTACGCCTACCAACAACATTTTCTTAAAAAAATTTAGTGCCTCTTCAATAAATCTATTATGTACACCTCCTGTAAATGTGGTGTTAGAATCATTACGGTTGAAGAGATCGTGCCTCTAAGGCCTTCTATCAGTTCATGTGCTTTGTTTATGCTTCTTGCAAATCCACTAGAAGGAGAAAAAACTGGTAAAGATTCATTTTGTGTAGATATTGTGAAGATTACATTTTATTAGACCATGTTTCTGTGAGGTAATCTACCGAATAGTCTACATGCCTTTCCTAGGCATCCATAAGATCTTTGCATAAGAAACAAATGCACAACTATGCTGATTTTTTTTTGTGACTAACCTGGATGGTATTTGGTCAGAATATTAAGACAATAGTGTACCACTGTCTCTAATATGCCTAGAATGTTGATTAAGCTAATGAGAGAAAGATTTTAAGTATTCGACAAGTTACTTAGCTTGTGGTGGCATATCTTTCAAGTCAACATAAAAATAAACTCGTATACAAGCTTCTTATACGCAGGCTTTAATGAACTTTAAAGTCTAATAGAGACTTCAACCTCTACCTTCAATTCCCTACGAGGAACATGGATCGAGGCATCTTATAAAATAAATAACATGTTTGTTAGAATCTTTACGGCCTAGTTACGTGCCTATCAGATCTTTACAACTTTGAGTATAAGCAGTCTGTCGCATTTTCCATTAATTACCAAGTGTGGTCAGTGGCCTTTCATTTTTGTTTTACTTTGAAATTGGTGAAAATTGAATAGATCCAAAGCTACAGTCTAATCAATGCAAAACAGGTCACAAGAAAAATGAAATATTGATGTGAGATTCAAGTGAAATAATCAGGGTATAATAATCAAACACATAAGGTACAATAAAATTACTGATCACTCTAAAAGTATTTCTCATGGTTACATTTAAAATCACTTTGAAAATTTTCCCATTGGGAACAAAACCAATCTCTTCTAACTTGATTGCCTCCATATTAATGCGTTGTCTATCAATCACTAGTGCAATCAATTTACTATCTACCATTTGATGTCTTTCTTAACATTGATATTGTTGTTCATGGTTAATTGATGTTGATATACTATGGGAGCATTGAATGTCGATAGGGCTGCCTTGTCTTTGAATTTATAACTCCTTTTTCCAAGTTATGAGATTTGAATATAAGTTGACTATGCATAGGAATGATTAGAGTACTAACAATACAAACTTATTTTAGAAGGGAACAACAATTTTTAAGACAGGAGAATCATAAATTAGGTTCAAATATATTGTGAATGACTATGTTTCTAGGTTGAAAGTGGAATTGTAGGAGTTTATATTTTATATTGATTGTGGAGTGAATATGAAGCACAAATATTCGATTTTGAAAACCTTGTAGGATGGGTGTAAATTTTTGTTTTTATACTAAATTCTTCATTGACTCCTTGAAATAAATCTAATAGGTGAATTGTTTTTTAATGTTTGTAGGTTGACATCAAGAAACAACAATGATTTTCTCTCACATGAGAATAAAACAACAAAGCAGATTTTAGTTAGAAAATTGGAAATTGAAACATGTAATTCACAAATCATTTTTAAATGCTTAGAGCATCCAATTTCTACTCTCGTTTTTTATTTTAAACCAACTCACTTTTCGATTTCGGCTTAAAATAAATTACTGATTGGATCTTTTCAAAGTTGGTTAAAAATAACCTTGGACATTTATTAGATTTCAATTTGGACTTAAAATTGAACAAGGAAAACTTCAAATCTCATTTGGTGCTTTTAAAACAAATTCATCATTGCTTTTTGGTCTAAAAAGAACAAGTGTCTTTCATGTTTTAGCAATCTTTTTTAGAAACTGATATCATTTAAAAGGCATATGCGCTTCTCTCACGCTTCATGGTGATATTGAGAATCAAAAGCCTTTTGGTGATATTAGTTTGTTTAAAATATTTCCTTCACACTTTGATTTGGGAACTAAAATTGAACAAAAAATCTTGCGAGTGTGAGTAAACTTATTGAAAGTGTTCTCCATTTGTTTGTAAATGAAGTTTGATCGAACTACGAATATTTTTACTCACTTTTGTTTATCTTAGAGGGCCTACCTTGTGGGAAAAAGTACTCACCCAAGGGAACAACCCAATCGGGAACATGCTAAAGTCAAGCGACTTCGAACCAGTATATAAGAGTGGATTCCTGAGGAAATTTCAAGAATCACGAGGATTATTCTGACGAGATGGATAGAAATGGACTCTTCCCAACATTGGATAATCCCCCATGAATGGAATGCCTGCATTAGAACCCTTTATTTAGAAAAGGACAAAACCTTTTCTATTTTTTCGGTGCAAGAGGTCATTTCCTCTGAAGCCACCCCACGTTATACATGCGGTTTTATTGTGGAAATGGAAAGTATGCCATGGGAGATTGATGGGTACTAATGCTTGGCTAACCCAAGAAGTGTGTGCCGTGAAGGGGAGCCAGTGTGGTCAAGAATTTAGCCATTCGCACAAAATATGTGCAGCTAGATTCATCTAAGTGGGAACCCAACAGAATACTGTCTCATCATCCTAGGGTTGTAAAGTGCTTGGAAGTGGAAAACACATTGCTTGTTTCCTAAAAAAAATTGAAAACAAACATTCACGAGATCTCCCAAATTTCAAATCCCTTTAGGAAACAACTACCTTTGATGAGTTTAAGCATTCTTGCTTTCCCTAGGGATCATATCCTTAGAGGTTTCTAAGTGCTTGGATTCTATTGTCATTTGTTTTCAACAAGGTTAAATAGAGGAAATTTTCTCCCTATTTTCCTTGATTTCCACACAATGGACCTTGTGGGATGAGAAAGAAAGTTGGACTTTAGACATATAGTTTGAAACATAAGCAATCAAGTGTCTTTGGTAAAAAGAATTCATTAAGCCCAGATAAAAAGAAAAATTGGATTACACATGTGTTTTCTAAAATGATTACTTTACAACTTTTGCAAAAAACCTTCAAGAAACAATCCTTAGTTGTATGCATTCTCTTATCAACAACATCCCAAAATTTTTGAAATGTTTGTTTTCCTCCCATAGGAAGTATAGCACGTACTTCAACACTGAGGTCTTGTAAGAAGAAGTGTTATCTAGGTCAAGTCTAGGATTAAATTCAATCACTTTCATCCATCTCTCAACCATCAAAATCAGACAAAAATCGCCTCACCAACAGCTCTTGGAAACTTTGTAAACATCTGTTATGCTAATATTTTACGTGAAATCAAAACCACTTTGTTTGACTTACCACACCTAGTCAAACCATCATCTTTTACACAAGTTTTCTCTAGGATAGCGCAACCTCCTAGGGTTTACAAGTCCATCTTGTTTGTCTTAACACACTTAGCCAAATTATCAAATCATCACCCCATTCGACTTAACACACTTAGTCAAACTATCCTCTTATGTACAATTCCACTCTAGGATAACACAAATTCCTATGGTTTTACAAGTGCATTTGACACTTTTTGTTTGACTTAACACATCTAGTCAAACTATCAATCCAATCACAATCAATCAAAGTCCTAAAATTTTTAGCATTAGCTTCAAAGTTTCTTTAAGAGTTCCATTCATCCATGTCACTCATCTTTCATTTATCTCATCCTCGTCATCTCTTTGATCCTTCAAATATCCTAGTTCTTCATTTTATGGTTCAAACTCGATCTCAACACAAGAGGGACATGGAATATAAACTTGATCCATCCATCATGAGAAATTTGAGTCAACCAAACTATCCAAGTCTCCCAATTCCAATTTATTATCAAAACTCACATTTAGACATGGCATCATTATCTTGTCCAAACCTCAAAAGTATAACGAATTTGAGTATGCCCAATCTGAAGTTTGGAACACCTTTCCCAATGATAGATTTAAATCCAAGTCCAAATCTGTGAATCTATCAACCAAACACTCAATTCATGAGTTTTCCAAAAAAAATTATCCCACCAAATCAATACATGCCAAGTACAACTTTACCAAACATGACCATTTCAAATCCACACTTGGTAAACTTTGGTGTAGACATGTTTGCAAATCCCATTAATTTTGCTCAAAATCCTAGCAATATATTGGCAACTCCATATGCGGATTCAAGTCAAGGTAACACCATGCAAAATAAAAGTTACCTAAATCAAGGGAATATGATTCTCAACCACAAAAATGTTCAAAGTCAACCTATAATGCCAAATCAAAACATCATACCAAATCATCCCATTTTTCCATCGGTATCGCAACAGCTAGTGGCAACCATCCAAGCAAACCCAACAATCACCACCATCTCAAACAATTAGAAGAATTAAGATGAGATAATAGAAGAATTAGAAGAATTTACGAGTGAATGTGAATGTGAACTATATAAATAAATGTTTCCATTTATTCAATCGTAGATGAATTTAGGATAATTAATAAAATAATTTGTATTTATTTAATCGGATTCTCTAGACCAATTTTAGGTGTATACATTTTTCCCCTCTTTGAAGTGATGAGTTTATGAATTATTCCAAAGATAATTTTTCTTCTACTACCAGTATCGATGAAAAAAATTCAGTATGCCCTAGAGATGCCTGAGATATTGATTTTCAGATGATTGTACAATGATATGCCCCCTCAGGAGATAAATTAATGATTTGAGGAAGATTTGATGAAGAAAATATAGCCCGCGGATTAATTTTAGTTAATTTCATAAATTAAATTAATTAAAATAAAAGAAATCCCTCAAAAATCCCTTTTGAAAAGCCTATATAAGGTTAAAAAGGTCAGTTTTATTCTTATTTGTAATTTTTGAGTTTCAAATATTTAGTGAGAGAGACATTTGAGCTAGCTAGAGCAAGATGCCAATCCCCTACCACACTCACTGGTTTGAGCGCATTCGACGTCACCGATGGTTGGCCATCTATGGACCTCTGGTACATACCCATAATCCACCTCCATATTTGTGCTTTCTTCATTTTCGTGCCCTTTTCTTTGTTTTAGCATGTTTTTCATAGTTTAGCGCATCAATTTTCTGCTATAGAGATTTACACTTTAGTGTAGTGCTTTCATTAACTATTGTAGTGCTTTGATAAATTAGCACTTTCATTAATTTCTCTAGTGCTTTTGTAGAAAATTTTAGCACTTTCATGAATGAGCACTTAGATAGTTTGATTTAGCACTTTGATTCTAGATTCTAGCACCTAGAACATTCTAGCGCTTTGATGCAATAAGTTGGCACATTGATGGTCTATTATAGTGCATCAATTAAAGTATCGCTTTAATGGACTATTATAGCACGTTGATGTGATGAAATAGCGCTTTGAATTAAGTAGTGCTTTGGATGCCTATTATAGAACATTGAAGTGTCGAAATAGCACTTCTAATTTGGAGCAATTTGGATGTCTTTTTTAGCGCATCTGAATGATGAAATAGCGCTTTTAATTTTTAGCACTTTGAATGCCTATTTTAGCGCATCCATGTCAGATTTGCAGATTTTGACATAGTTAAACTTGATTTCGTCAATTTCTATCATGTCCATTCTTCAATTTGGTATGATTTCATTATCCAAATTCACTAATGACTGATTTTTATGATGAATAAGACTTACTCTCATGATAGGCGATAAATAATCCTATTTGTGATGATCCTCATGATAGGTGAGAAATGTTTGCATATCTAATAAACCTCATGAAAGGTGAGATTAGATAATGTTTTTGATGAACCTCATGATACATGAGGTTTGTTGATGTTTGTTAATAATTTTTTATTAAAAATTTATATCGAAGTTTAATTGGATCTGATAGTAGAATGACTTTTCATTTTTGACATAGTGTATTGATTTTAAACTTTTTATGATGATAGGAGCACCTGGCTAGTCTCTAGTTGTGAGAGTGATTTCCATGGACTACTGATTTGATTCCTCATCTGACTCCTGATGAGATTCAGATCATAGCTTGATGTGGTCTGTCTTGTCTTCTTGATATACCCTAGATTAGGATTAATCAGGGTCTCCTTACTGCTTTGACCGAGCAATGGCACAGCGACCATAACACCTTCCCTCTACCCATCGGTGTGATGACAGTCACACTAGAGGATGTGTGGCAGATTTTTTGGATATCTTTTATTGGAGAGGTAAGTGTTTATGATTCACATGAGGCTTGGGGGAGAGATGCACTCCATAGAGTTTTCTAGGATCAGCATATTGGAGGACCAATTGTTCGATGGTGGAAAATGGCTGATGCCTATGCTAGCCTAGCAAAAATACTAGCTGGATTTATTGGAGGTTTCATTTGTCCTGATCATAGGTCAAAGGGATTCACTATGGGTTGGGGCCGTATTCTTGAGAGCATGGTCGTGCACGGGACCAAATATGCGTGGGGATGTGTATGCTAGCACACCTCTATCATGATTTACATTCAGTTGTGTACTTGGGAGGATGCAACCTATCAACAGGGATGACTCTATTACAGGTTTGGGCATGGCAGCATTTTTCCATTGTGCGACCATTTACAGTAATTGACAGACCTGCAGGAAGACCCTATGTTTTCTATTACAGGGGTTGACTTACCCAGTATCGGATGGGTAAGTTAGAGCATTGGAGACGGGTTTGGGATGACTTGGAGAGTGTTTTCTGGTGGCCTTATCTGGATTGCGAGCAATGGGAGGAGGATGATGCAGTGTTCACGTATTTATGTGACTCCATGTATGTGATCGAAAGGACTCCTTTTGTTCATTAGAGATTTTTATTTTGGGGAGTTTTGAAGCAATATAGTATTGTGCAGTGTATTCCTCAGGGGGTTGCTCATTATTCCCAACAGGGAAGTGATATAGCTGATTAGGGGCCATGCTTTTCTTATGAGACGTTAGTGGAGGTTTACAAGTCTCTATAACCATCAGTTTGGGATATGTATAGGGATATTGCAGAGGCAGTGATGACAGGGGAGTATGCCGCATTTTTGACTTTTCATTAATGTCCTCGTATTACCATTCCTAATGAGCCAGCACCATTACCTATTGAGGAGGATCTTGCCAAGGATCCTGCAATAGCTATTGAGGGTGAGGAGGATAGCAGAGATGACACTAAGTTGAGCAGCAGTGTCGAGAGTAGCACTAGGGATAGCAACAATAATGATGGGGATGGTGGTGGTGGAGGTGGTAGAGGGGTTGGGTCAAGTAGTGTTGGTCCATCATCGAGCAGGCCTTGCAAGAGGCGAGCAGTGGAGCTTCCTTTTGTTGACCATCACAGACAGATTGCCAATTTGTAGATACAGATACAAACTATGTAGGGACAATTAGTGTAGGCATAGGGTTTACTCATGCAGATGGAGACATAGATGCAGAGTCAGGAAGAGGATCATGCACAGGCATTGCCATAGGTCCAAGGATAATAGGTAGCTAATCAGACACAGGTTGTTACTTTGACAGCTAAGTGGTATAGTGCAAGATAGATTTTTGCGAGGGCATAGGAGACTACCGAGAAATTATAGAGGGTAGCCAATGGTAGTTTTGTTGCTAGCTATATGAGGGAGGTTCAACGAGTTGGATGAGAGGTGGAAGAGGCTGATATCATGATGCAGTTCATGCCAATTGCAGATTGAGTTATGCCCCTTCGAGATCTAGCAGGACACGTACTCGGAAAGTTAGTGAGGGTGTGACACATCCTTCACGGAAAGATCCCAAAGATCCTGGTCCATCCAGGGGTGGTGGTGGTACTAGTCCTATTATGCCTGCACCTTCTAGTAGCAACAAATCTTAGATGCCATTCTGTGATTTTGAGATATTATTTTTGAGACATGATGTACACTTTGAGTAAGCTCATTTTTGACAATGTATCTTTTCTTATTTTAGAGTTCATTGTATAATTGACATTGATTATGTATATGATATGCAGTTGATTACTGTTGAAATATGATGTTTTATGCTTCTATGATGGATGCATTTATTTAACGTGTTATATATTATGTGATGATTCTATTTTTAAATGTTTATCTATTTCTAAATGATGATTTTTGTGATGAATGATATATGGATAATAATGACATGATTTGCATTTATTGGAATGTGACGAAATGTATGGATGTATGGTGAATGCATTTATTTTAATGTGTTATATAAAAATGATGATTTTGTGATGGATGATATATGGATGAATGGTGTAAATTTTGTGATATAATTCATGGATGATAAATAATGTATGGGTTGAAATTGATCAAATGCATATGATAATAATGTAATGAATGATATGGTGTAATGAAGATGTATTTATAACAATGATAGTTTGTGATGGATGATAATGTAATGAATGATATGGTGTAATGAACATGATGTATTTATTTATGATATGATGTGGAAAATATGGTACAATAAATGCACAACTATTTGATGTTAAATGCATGAATGATGAGATGATAAATTCTTTGCAATGATGAGATGATGCTCCTATATTTTTTTGATGATTTTTGGTGTATGTCAAGTATACTCAATCATATTTGTAGAAAATATAATCATTAATTGGAATCCTTTATGTAAAAAACACTCTGAAAAATGTAGAATTTATTATGAATGTAGTCTAATTTTATCATGCAACTATATGCAAACCATTTTCATTTTAACAATACTTTGTGCTTGGGATCATCATAGAGTTTTTTAGGATGTTAAAAGTGAGTACAAGAATTAATGGTATATGTTAGACCAATGACGACCTGAGTACTACTGTCATGATTTTTGATATTACAAGACACAAGAATCTAGGTATAATTGAACCGAGATGACCTAATTATTCATTGTGTAAACAGGCGGAGATTAATCATTTTAGTGTGTGAATTCTGAATGTCATCGATGATACATTTGCATAGCACATCCCCTGACAATTCACACATCTATATGATTAACATACAGACAAAAAACAATAAAAATATCATTCTTCTTCCTTATTTCTCTAGTTCAATACATCATCAAGTTACTGCAAAGAAATGATAATAATTAATCAAAAAAAAATATACAATTTATCCATCTTTTACTTAGAGTGTTTCAATCATTATTCAGATTAGACTATCCATCCTGATTTTGTGATGTTTTTTTGTGATTTTCCAAGATTCTTAAACAAAGACTTAACCTACTAGCCTATCTTAGGGGTCTCAGGGGCTGATCAAAGATTAGCCTTCCCTATGTTACACATGCAGAGACCATGTAGTTCGATTGAGAGAGACTCATTTTTATTGGTTTTTTCTTTTCTAAACTAACTATTTGACTTGTTTTTGGATTTTATGATATGATACGAATGTTTGATGCCTTTCTGATAGTGATTGATGTTGTGCTTTGATCATTTTTTTTATTTTCTTGTCATACTATTTTTTTCCCATTTGGCGAAGCCGATGTTTTCCTTGCCCCTTGTGATATCCAGATGTTGCCCCCAAGCTAGAGTGAGACATGACCATGTGAAATGATTTGATAAATAGATGCAATGATGACAAGACTAATTATATGATATGAAATGGTAATTTTGGCCAGACTAACGATCCTAATATGTATCAAAATAGATGAGAAAGATGGTTTAGAATCACATACAATGCCTGTTTCCAGGTTTTCACCATATGTTTTGATTACACCTTTTTTTTTTTGTATTTTTTTTTTTTTGGTATTTTTTACATTTTTTTGTATTTTTTATGTTG
This sequence comes from Sequoiadendron giganteum, assembly GCA_007115665.2. NCBI lineage: Eukaryota > Viridiplantae > Streptophyta > Pinopsida > Cupressales > Cupressaceae > Sequoiadendron > Sequoiadendron giganteum. Next base: position 446,382,092 of record CM021102.1, read on the forward strand.
CCAAGATGCCTATTTTCCAAGCTTTCATCAAGGAAACCATTTTCTAGAAGTTTGACCCGTGCACTAGGAAATTCAAGTATAGAACTTTCTAAGATGGATATTGTTGATAGGTTCATCAAAAAAATCCCCTTCTGATTTTGATAGTTGATAGGCCCCTGATCCATACACTAATATGATGACAAAAAGACCTATCCAGTTAGGTTCAAATTTCCCTTGCTTTTCCCTATCCTGCTGATTTCTAGGGTTCTCTTTTAGAACCAAATGGTCAACTTGAAAGAATCTATGTTTTACCCTATGATTGTAGCTCCTTGATATTCGCTATTGGTAAGTTGTTACATGGTTGATATCTTGTTGATGATGCTTATCTAACAATTCTAGTTCTTGAAGTTTGGATACCCTATAGTCCTCATTTGAAATGATTCCTCTTAGTGATACACAGAGTGATGGAATATATACTTCAATGGGTAGTATGGCCTCTAATCCATATACCAAGGCATATGGTGTAGCTCCTGTTGGTGTTCTGATACTAGTTCTCTAGGCCCCTAGTGTAGGATTAAGCTAAACATGCCAATCACGTCCAACATCGTTAACCATTTTCTTGAGTATTTTCAGAATTGTTTTGTTAGAGGCCTCTGCTTGGCCATTTCCCTGAGGATATTATGGTGTTGAGAAATGATGTTGGATATGAAACTTATCACATAATTCATGGACATCTTTGTTTTTGAATGGCCATCCATTATCAGTGATAATGGATTGAGGTATGCCATACCGAAAAACTATGTAATTCAATATGAATGACGAGATCTAATTTCTAGTGATAGTTGTAAGAGGAATTGCTTCTATCCATTTTGTAAAGTATTTTATTGCTATGATTATGAACTTGTGTCCATTGGATGAAGACAAATTTATCTATCCTACCAAATCTAGTCTGCATTGACAAAAGCGTCATGTTGATGTGAATGGATGCAATTCTTGAGCTAGTGCATGTATCAGATTACTATGAATCTAGTAGTTTTGGCATTTCTTTACAAACTGATAAGACTCTTTCTCCATGCATGGCCAATAATATCCTAAACGGAGGAGTTTTTTTGCTAGAGTTATACCACTTGAATGAGTTCCAAAAATACCCTCATGAACCTCATGTAAGACCATCTCAAATTCGTCATGTTATAAACACCGAAGTAAGGTACCATCAAGATCTCAATGATAAAGGATGTGGACGATTAAATTATGCCAAGCAGATTGGTGGGTGAAACTGCACTTTTGGTTCCTAGAAAGATCGGGAGGGAGAATATTGTCCTTTAGGTAAGCATAGGTTTTCTCATAGATGGAGGTTTCAATGGTATCTAAATGACATATGGTATTGGATTTTGAACTATTGTAAGCAGGCCATGATACTTGTTCTACCATAAACTCATAATAACCACGTTTCTCTGGCAATTGTAAGAGTGAAGCAATTCTGGCCATAGGATCTGCTTCTTTGTTCTCTCCCCTTGGAATTTGATCAAATTTGACATTATAAAAAAAGTGTTTTAGATCATCTATTTGTTTTTTATAGGGCATTAAATTTTCATCTTTTGTCTTATAGTCATCATTTACTTTATAAATGACTAGTTGAGAGTCCCCATATACCTATAATTCTATGATATTCCATTCAATTGCTATTTTGACTCCAATGATTAATGCTTCATATTATGCCACATTATGTGTACATTGAAACATCATCCTATAAGATTTTGGGATGTTGTGTCCTTAGGGAGTGATGAACAAAATCCCTACTCCAGATCCGCGCTATGTACATGATCCATCAAAATAGAATATCCATTGTTGTCGTGTCACTGTTAGAATGTCTACATCTAGAAACTCCATTGTCATTGGTTGATCATCTAGTAAAGGAGCCTCAACCAATTGTTCAGTGATTTCTTGACCTTTGATGGCTTTTCCCTCCACATATTGAATATCAAACTCACTTAAGAGCATGACCCATTTTGCCAGTCTACCTGTTAAGGTAGCCTTATTGAGTAGATATTTTAAGGGGTCAATTTTCACTATAAGCTTGATTGTGTCAGTCGACATATAATTTTGTAGCTATTGAGTAGAAAACACCACCGCCAAGTAATATTTCCCAATGAAAGTGTAATTTATTTCATAGCCATTTAAATTTATGTTGATATAGTATGTGGCATGTTCCTTTTAGGTTCATAATCTTCTTGTGCTAATAATGCTCCTAAAGAGATATTTGTTGTTACAATCTACAGTATCAGAGGTCTTCCTTTTGTAGGCAGCATGAGAATAGGCGATGACATCAGATATTGTTTAATTTGATTGAATTTTGTTTCACATCCATTATCCCATTTGAAAATAACATTTTTATGCAATAGATGATTGAATGGATGAATTTTGTCTGCCAGTTGGGAAATAAATATTCTAATTGATTGGAGCCTTCCCTGTAGTGATCTAAGTTGACCGATATTTTTGGGAGGCAGCATTTCCATTATTGCCTTGACTTTCGTTGGATCTACTTCAATGCGCTTTTTTGAGACAATGTATCCCGAGCGTTTTGCTAATGTGACCCCAAAGACACACTTCTTGGGGTTTAGCCTGACATTGAATTTCTCTAGCCTTGTGAAGATTTTGTTCAAAATATGCAGATGTCCTTCCCTAGTACAATATTTAGCTAGGATATCATCCATATAATCCTCCATGATGGTGTGCATCATATCATGAAATATTGTTGTAATTTCTCTTTGATAAGTTGCTCCTGCATTTTTCAAACCAAATGGCATGACATTCTAGTGGAAGGTTCCCCATGGACATGTGAATGTTGTCAATATTAGGTAATGGGAAATCATCCTTTGGGCATGCTTTATTCAGGTCCCTGAAATCCGTACATATCTTGATGCTACTATCTAGGTTCAAGATAGGTACAGTGTTTGATATCGATTTAGCATAATCAATAGACCTTATGAATCAAACATCTAACAATTTCTTTAGCTCAACCTTAACCATTAATGCAATATGGGGATGCATTTTTCTCAATTTTTTCTTTATAGGCTTGATTCCTGCAGGCAAAGACAAATGATGCATGAGAAGGTTTTGATCTAAGCTTGGCATATCAGAATATGACCAAGAAAATTTAATGCTTCTTTCCTTAAATAATTTGATGAATTTTGGTCTCTCTTGATCGATCACAGAATCTGCCAGATGTAATATTTTTTCTCTTTCTTCAGTGCCAATGTTTATAGACTATTTTGGCACCACCAAAACTAATGATTGTTCATGTTAATGCTCTAGAAGAGTGTCAAATCTCCCATCTTTCAGTGGCTCATAGAGGTTTTCACCATTAGATGCGTTCTTTATTTTTTCTTTTTCAAGATCTAATGCTACCATAGAATGGTTTTCACCATTAGATCTATTATCCATGTTTTTATTTTTGTAACTGGAATATTTGAGACCCTTGTACCAAGTCACGTTGTTATGATAATTACAGATAGAAATTTTACTAGGTTCATCACAACATAATAAATTTACGATGGCATCATCATTTGCAAATATGGGTACATTTATTGGTTCAACAAGTTCCCAATCAATAAGTTCAGGATGGAGTAAAGGCATGGAGTCATCAGACTGACTTAGGTTAATGGGGATAAGGGTTAGGACAACAATGTCATCATAGTCATTATTAGGGATGTCGATATCAATGATGGTACCCTCTTCAACATTGTTTAGTGCACTTGATGTCTATTTGTCCCCACTTGAGTCGTCGATATTTAGTGATCCTGATACAAATGGTCTAGACCCAAAGCTTTGTCCCTCCTCATGCGTAGATGCATATTGTTGTACTATATCAATTTGGATATCTATGTAAGATATATCAAAACATAGATCCCACTCATATTCATTTGAATCTATTTCATAACTATCTCTAACCTGAAGGATTCTTTCAAGAACCTTCTTTGTCATTTCTTTTTTTTGTTCTTTAGAGTATCCTAGTCATGTCTTCTCTTTTGAATGAAGAGTGAGGGGCTGACTAGGTTCTATGATGCATTCCTTCCTTTTTCTGGCAGGTCCTTGTCCCTCATAACCCATTTTTCTAGGACAACCTTCCATTTTCCATATTTTTTTGTATTGATATTCTTGATATTGATATTTGATGTCAATGGTTCATCATCTTTGTATAATGAATCAAGGATTTATTTGTTGTTTGATTCGTCCTCTATGGTACTGGCTTTTACAAAAATTTCTTCTAGAACTGTGATAGGCAGTTATGTTTGATGTTTGACCATTGGTGGTTGGCCATATTTATTTGGAAATGGCATTAATTGTGAAAGATTAAGTGATTGCTCCATAGAATATTGCCCAATTCCCTTGTCTATCAGTTGGACCTGCTCTTGAAATTTTTGTGATAAAGAAGTTTGGGGATCTAGATTGTTTATTAATTGAGTGTGAACAAGACTTGTATCTTTTTCTTTATCCTTCTTCTCTACCCACTTGGTGGTGATATTTGGACGTTTTCCCCTTTTGATGATTCTGAACTGAATGCTTCCCTAATGTGAGGCACAAAGGTATCTTGAGAGATCCTAAGTGTGTCACAATGTTGAGGATGATTATTATCGACTGATATAGTCACCTCCTATCCATTTACTAGGAACTTTAAGCATTAGTGATATGCGGAAGGTATTGCCTACATTTCATGGATCCATGGCCGTCCTAAGAGTATGTTGTAAGTTAACTCTCTCTCCAGTACCTGGCATGCTATATGTTTCATCATTTTTCCCACTTGAATGGGTAACACAATTAGTCCCTTTGAAGATCTCTCTTCCTCATTATATGCCTTTATTTTCATTTTCCTTTGGGCATCAATAGCATCATCAAAATACCCTAGTGCACGGATTAACTTTAGAGTGCAAATGTTCAAACCAACTCCCCCATCTATTAAGACTCTTTTGACACAATAATTGTTGATCAAGACTTCGATATGGAGTGTGGTGCTATGGGGATGGTTGAGTGACACATCATCCTCTTCAGAGAATGATAGATAGTGCGGTGTAGTCAAATGCCCCACCATAGCCTAGAATTGGCAAACATCTAGATTTTTCGGTACCGTAGTGGCAACTAGTGCTTGTTCTAGAACCTCCTTATGTGATGGTGATATTTTGAGGAGTTCTATTATTGATATGTGTGCTAGAATGTTTTAAAGCTGATTGACAATGTTGTAATGAGATCGAGGTGGAGTTGTCTTTTTAGGCCCAACTCCCAATAAGACTACCTTGGATTCCCCCCTTGTCATTACATTTGATGGTTGATAGTCCTGTTGTTCTCTGATTTTTAAAAAAATTATTTGATTTCCAAAGACTTGTATGCTTTGGAGAAAATCCAAAGGGGTAGTGTCATTGTTTTTTTTCTTGTTGATGTTATGACCAATGGTATTATCATTTTCTACTCTGGTAAGACAAAGGATCCTTTTATCATAGAAATGATTGATATTCTTATCTTTGATTTTCGTAGAAGATGATGCTCTTTTTTCATAGTTTGGTAAGGGTCCTTGAAGGCTAAATGATCATTATTGTTTTGATGTCCCTCAATAATTATCTTATTATTGTTGATTAGATCTTGAACTTTGTGTTTTAATTCCATGCAATCAATAATTTTGTGGCCTTTATTATTGTGGAAGTTGCAATAATCTTTGTCATTCCACCATGGTGGTTTGACCTTTGGATCCCAGAATCTTGCTTCTCACATAGTGATAAGACCACTTGTGACTAGTTCTTTCATCGTTGATTCCAATGTTTGGCCTAAAGGTGTGAACTGATGCCAGTTTGATTATTTTTGGTATGGTTGTAGTTTTGTGATTTTGTTGTTTTGAATGACACTTGACTTGATGATTTGATCATATTTTTTATTTGTTTTTGAAGTAGATGTTGTAAAGTTGAAAAGTGGTTTTGCATTTTGTAAATCACTTGCCATTTCGTTGGTCCCCATATTCCTGTTCTTTTGCCAAAATTTTGGTTTATAATAGTTGGGGTATTGATTTGAGTTTGATTTTTCATTGTAATGTTTAATAACCCCTCTTTTGACAAGCTCTTCTTCAATATTAAGGCCATTTTATATCACCATTTCGAACGTAGCAGAACATTGCAATTCAAGTCTGTAACTCATCTCCTCTGTCAAATTGTCAATGAACAATTCCATTTTCTCTTCCTCAAGAATGGAGTGAGGATATCTAACAAATAGTCATTGCCATCTTTGCAAAAAGCACAATAATGTCTCCCCTTTGTTTTGTTTTAGGTTATACAAATCCTTTATCATGACATCATGTTGGATGTTAAAAGAATACTAGGATATGAACCTATTGACAAGTTCCTCAAAAGTTCTTATTCCTGGTTGTAATTTTGAAAACCATTCCATACATGAACCTCCCAAGCTTCTTGGGAATAATCTCATCAAGTAAGTTTCCTCTTGAGAAAACTTTAGGCTCATGGTTTTGAATTCGCGGATATGATCGATTGGACTTGTCTTTCCATTGTATTTGTCATACTTGGGGAATTCACAGTGTCGAGGAAAAGGTATCATGTTGATTGTTGAGTTGAAAGGATAAGGAATAATGTCCTGTACTGCATACCTTTTGGTGTTTACTTTTGTCATGTCTTTTATTTGTTGTTGTAAGATCTACATTAAATATGTTAAGGCAATAATCGGATCTATAGCTTTTGTGTGTTGTGGTATTTCGATTTCATTTGTTCTAGGTGCTTTTCTTAGGTGATATATGTCAATGTCTTTGGGAACCCTAGCACCTAATTCAACCAACATTCAGAGGTATTTCTCCAAGTCTTGTTCTAAGATCTTTTCCATGAATTTATGGAATTTCGGATCCTGTTGGGCTGGTTGTATGTCCTCTAGAGTTATTTCATTCTTGTCACTTTGATGTGGACTATTCTAGGGATTTTCTTCTACTATTAGATTTGATGTTTCAAGTTCCCTTTCTAAGAGCCTCTGTTTTTGTGACCTGGTGAAAATTGGCATAAAAGTGTTTTGTTCTTTCTTTAAAAATTTGATCTTCTATGTTGAAAAATGTCAATGAATTTTTAACAAATTCAAATAAGATGATATATTTTATTGATAAGACTAGGCGAAAAATTTGAGTACTATGCCTTGTTTTGTGATAATAGGATGATAATATCTTGATGATGAAACTTTATTGTAATAATCAAGATTGTGTTTTGATTTGAAACTTTATGATTTGCAAGATCTACGTTTCAGTTGAAAAGATTGGAAACTTGTATGAACCTATTTGATTTTGGTTCCTAGACAGTGATTCTAGTAAAAGATACTTCTATTTTGATAAAATTCGTGTGTAGATGATAGACAAACTAGCTGATATGTTTTGGAACTCTCTATTTTAAAAGCACTAAAATAGGTTCTGGAAGTGCTATTTCATAGAAGCACTAGAAAAAAGTTCAAAAGCACTGAAACAAATGATGGAAGCACTATCTTTATGGATGCACTAAAATATTGCTCGAAAGCGCTGAAATAGTGCTCAAAAGTATTATTTTGTGGAAGCACTATAACAGTGCTCGAAAGCGCTTAAATAGTTCTTGGAAGTGCTATAATAGTGATTGTATGTGCTAAAGTAGTACTTGGAAGCACTATTTTATGAAAGCTCTAAAATAGAGTCTTGAAGCGCTGAAAAATATTTCAAGAGCATTAAATAGAGGGTTGATGTTCAAGACTCCTTATTGCAAAATTTGTCTTGGCCTTGTGGCGTATTCTATCATGGATTCTCAGATGTAGGACTGATGTATACATTGAATATGATTGCGATATTGTGTGAGGGCTCTCCTTTGGAATAAAGCTCATAAAAAAAGTGGTTCTATGACATAATAAATAGTATGACCTTTAGCAAAATTGTGATACCTATGAATGAAGGTTTTGTGTTGTAACAAGATTTTTTGACTCTGATATAAGAAATGCCTTCTTCTTAAAATATCCCGATAACCGATTGGTCTCTTGGGTCTGTTGACTTTGATGGTTTTCTTGACAGACTTGGTTGATTTCCACTTTAAAATCATGAATTTTTTTACCTGATTTGGTTTGTTGTTTTTTGGATGATCTTTTTTCTAAGTTTTAATGATTTTTGAAAAAACAACAAGAAAATTGTAGAATAATTGTTATACAATCTGAACAGATAGTGTATATTCAAGTACCACGAATGGTCCTTATTGATTTTCTTTGGTTTGTTTTGAAAAATATATACTTTCAAACAGACTCACTCTTAAGGTCAAAAATGTTATCCTTATACTCAACAACCCACATCTTGAAATTGAGTTGACTCAAACAGCTATGTCACCCCCTAGAGGGTGCCCATTTTTTTTCACTTCTAGGTGCGTATTCAAAGTTGTATTTCTTGTCCTCTGAGAAAACAGTCCTTGGAAATTATATGGTTAGTGTCTTGGGGCAGATTCTTCCCTCCCCTTGCACCTTGAGTATTATAATGTTTGGTTACAATGTCAAACCATTGGGGAAAAGACAAAGGAAAATTAATGCTCTACTAGAACCTACCATTTAGAAAGAGGTGGAGAAGCTACTTTCAGCACAAATCATATTCCCAGTAAGACATCAACATGGGTTGACAACTTGGTTCCAGTAAGGAATACAAAAGGAGAAATCAGACTGTGTGTTGATTTCAGGAATCTCAACAGGGCATTGGAAAATGACAACTATCCAATTCCTTCCCTTGATGAAGTGCATAAAATTTTCAATGGATCTTAGATGATGTCTTTTCTAGATTGGTACTCTGCATACAACTAGGTTATGGTACAAATTGAGGATAGGCACAAAACTACCTTTACTACAAAATGGGTAATTTTTTCCTATGGAAGAATGCCTTTGGTTTAATCAATGTTGGAGCTACATTCCAGAGAGAAATGGATATTGCTTTCAAGGACATTATTGGTAAGTGCACAATTACCTACATGGATGATTTGAAAGTTTTTTTCTAAGAGGAGAGATGATCACGTAGAAAATTTATGAAAAGTATTCCAAAGGTGCAAATATTTTGGCATCTCACTTAATCTGAATAAATGCATGCTTGGAGTCACTAAGGGAAAATCGTTAGGAAATGTCATTTTAGAATAGGGTATTGCCATTGATCTGGAGCGAGTGGAGGTTGTACTAAAGATTTAGTCTCCTACAAGAAAAAAATAAATGAAGTCATTCTTTGGGAAAATTAACTTTGTCAAAAAATTTATCACTGGATTTGCAGAGATAGTGAAGCCCTTAAATGCTATGCTGAAACAAGAAGAAAAATTTGAATGGAGCATGAAGGATAAGAAGGAATTTGCATAAATCAAGAGATCCACTATTAAGGCTCTTGTCTTGGTAAGTTTGGATTATACCAAGACTTCTTACTCTAGACATGGAAAATGTACAAGTTCATTTTGGCACACCTGATCCCGATTACTAACAACGTTTCCTCTTAAATCATATTCTCAACATTTCATCACTTTTTATCTTTTAGTTCAATAAATCACTATTTATTGGATTAAGTCTTCCTCTGTCAGTGATTAAATTAAATCAATTTAATTTAATAAACCTTACATCCCTGTTTAATTAAATAAATCATTTTATTTAATTAAAATCTCTAATTTCCTCCAATTAAATAAAATAAATTAATACCTTATTTGATTTAATCTAACATTTTCCTTCTTGATTAAATAAATCAAATCATTTATTTAATAAATCATTTCCTCTCAATTCTGGACTTAAGTCAATTCATAAATCTAAGTCTAAATTGTCACATCACCTAATTCTTCATTAAATTAATCAAATCCATCATTAACCTAATCCTCTTCACTAAAATCCTCTAAAAAATGCAAGTTGCACAATAAATCAATTACTTTGATTTATTAATTCTTCTATTTTCCCTCACAAAGCATCAAAAGGGAATATTCCCTTATTTGAATTTGAAAAGGCCAAGTGGACTTGGTCCTTCCAACAAGGCATTCAATGCCTCTTACATGTCTTTGACCTTGAGCCAAGTGACATTTACTTCACATCCCTTACCCCTTCAACAAGTCAACTCAACATTTCAAATTAAAATTTATGCATTTATCATACATTTATCATGCACATTGGCCAAAATGTGCTCATTCCTCATCCAATCACATGTGGATAGGTGGTACAATGCCATTGGATTATCCTTTGTCCCACATTTCTCAATCTTTCTCACTTCTTCCAAATTGAATTCTATAAATTGGAGACTTCTCTCCTCATTTCCCATCCACAATTCATATGCAAAGTTACTCTCTTCAAGTGAGAACTAATTTTGCCCATTTTTATCCAAGCATTCACAATATTTCACATTTTACATCAAGATTATGCTCAAATCTCTTTGGAGATTTGACCATTGTTCAATCAACCACATTACAACTTAGGAATTGGGAAAGGGCCAATTGCAACACTCCATTGGCACCAATTCCCCCATGGAATCATCAATTTGTTCACTTAATTAGGACTTATTTTCATTTATTTTAGTTGTTCTTCCCTTGTTCCTATTTTATGTTTTTTAACAAATGGATTTCATGGGGAATCCTTCACTCTTTGCATGCATTTTGATATAGCACTAACAATGTTTGTTGTCTTTGTGCAATTGCAGGTTTAGGGGTTCACATTTTGGTGCTAGAAGGAGGGCTTGATCGAAAAATTCACTCACATTTTTGAAATTCCACGTTTTTCTAACACTTTTTTTGCAGGTATAGGAAAACTTGCCCATGCAGTGCTATATCACATCGCTTTCAATTTTGCAATGTAATACTTCACCACCACAGTACCACGGCTCCATATTCACCCACATTTGAAACCCTCAAACTCCGTCACGGATTCCTGCCTTTCATTTTTTAAAATTTCCTAAGTTAACTGCGTAGGTCCTAACGCTACCGCCCTCATCATCGCGGCTCTATTTTGTGCCGCATTTTTTTCAAAATCTACCACGTCACCTTTCCCGCTTAAAATTTTCAAATTTCCAAATCAGGCTGCATACAAACTACATCGCGGGCCTCTATTGCGCCATTTTTGAGCTCTCTGCCTCTACAGAGCGCTGCCCAAAGTCACCCACGCAGCGCTATATAGCGCCGCCTTTCTTCTGAACTCCACTGCTTCTCCAAACTCCATCGCTTTTTCAAAATCCACTGGGGGAAGATAGTAACTTTTTTAAATTTGACATGTGCTTTATAAATTTGAATTTTTTTTTAACCTTTAATTTGATTTCCTACTTTTATTGCGCTCTTTTTTTTGTTATTTTGCAGGTTGGAGCAAAGGAAGAAGTCATCATGATGTCATGTGCAACAAAACAAGGTGTTTTTAAACACTAAAAGTGTTTTTTAACACTCCTTAAGAAATTTGTTAGGGAAATATTTGACCTTAGGAACACTAATTTTACTTTGGGTTTTTAAAACAATCAAATGTTTTATGACACTATGCTTGTTTGTACAAAGTGTTTTTAAACACTAAAAGTGTTCTTTAACACTCCTTAAGAAATTTGTTACAAAAATCTTTTACCTTAGGAACACTAATTTTGCTTTGGACTCTAAAAAGGACAAATCAAATTTTGTTTTCAAAAGTTGCCAAGGGGCTAAAAATAACTTTAGGCAAACACACTAGATTTGGTTTAAAAGGTAACAATTGAACAAGGAAAATTCACATTTCTATTTGGTGCTTAAAAAGAAGTCATTATTGCTTTTAGGTTTAAAATGAACAAGTGTTTTTTATGTTTTGAAAACTTTTTCACAAATTAACAGCATTAAAATGCGTATGCGCTTCTCTCACACTTTACAGTGATCTTGAGAATCAAAAGCATTTTTGTGATATTAACTTGTCAAAAAAAATTGCCTCCACATTTCGATTTGGGCACTTAAAATTGAACAAAACATATGAGTGTGAGCATGAAATATTGTGGAGGTTTTCCCCTTTGTTTTTTAACAAAGGTTGTGTAAACGACGAGATATGTTAGATCAATTTTATTTATCTTAGAGGGCTTGCCTTGTGGGAAAAAGTAATCACCCAAGGAAATGACCCAACCGGGAACACGCTAAATCCAAATGACTTCCGACTGGTATATAAGTGTGGATTCTTGAGGAAAGTTCAAGAATCACAAGGATTATTCCAACGAGATGGATAGCAATGGACTCTCACCGATGTTGGATAATCCCCCATGAACGGAATGCACGAATTAGAACCCCTTGTTTAGAAAATGGCCAAAACCTTGTCTATCTTTTTGGTGCAAAAGGTTATGTCCTTTGAAGCTGCCCCACATTATACATGCGGTCTTGTTGTGGAAATGGAAAGTATGCCATGGGAGATTCATGGGTACTAATGCTTGGCTGACCTGAATAAGTGAGTGTCATGGAGGGGAGCCAGTGTGGTCAAGCATTTAGCCATTCGCACAAGATATGCACAGCTGGATTTATCCAAGTGGGAACCCAACGAGATATTGCCTCATCATCCTAAGAGTGTAAAAGTGCTTGGTCCTCAAAACGCTTGGAAACAAACATTCAAAACCTTCAAATTTAAAACACCTTGTGGAAACAAATACCTCTTGACGAAGTTGGACACTCTTGCTTTCTCTAGGAATTATATTCCTAGAGCTTTCTAAGTGTACAAATTCTACTGTCATTTGTTTTCAGCAAGGTTAAACATAAGGAACTCTTGCCCTATTTTCTTGGATTTCCACACAAAGGACCTTGTGGTATGAGAAATAAAGTGGGACACTAGACATGTAGTTTGGAACCTAAGCAAGCAAGTGTCTTGGATAAAAAGAATCTCATTAAACCAAAATAAAGAGACAAATTGAACTACATATGTGTTGTTTCCAATGATTTCTTGCAAGATAAAAATCCCAAAACCAAAGTTCAAGAAAGTGAGCCTAAAAATCCATGACCAACACCTTGAGATGCTCCTTGAAGTAAGTGAAAGACTTGTATACAACTTTTATAAAAAGGCCTCAAGGAATAATCCTGCATTGTATGCATTTTATTGTCAACAAAATCCCAAACTTTTTCAAAGGTTTGCTTTTCTCCCATAGGAAGTCTAGCATGTTCTTCAATACCAAGGTTTTGTATAGAGAGTTGTATCTAGGTTAAGGTTCAAGATCAAAGTTGTCATTCTCATTCATCACTTCATAAACCAAATCCCACTTCATCAAACCTTTTGTGAACTCTAGAAACAATCATCACGCTAAACTTAGAGGGCTAAATCAACATCACCATATCTTGGATTAACACACCTAGCCAACATAGTCTCAACCATTGGAAAAATTTTCTCTAGGAAAGCATAGCTTCCTAAAAGTCTATTAGTTCACAATTAAATTGGCTTAACACATTTAGCCAATTCATCCACTTGTGCAAGTTCCCCTAGGATAACACAACTTCCTAGGGAATACAAATTCACAACAATCCTGTTTGACTTAATGCATCTAGTCAAATTATCACAATCAATCAATTCAAAAGCCCTTACAAGTTTAACATATACCTTCAAAAGTTCTTCAAAAAGGTTTTCACTCACTCATCCCATCCATTTAACCCATCACCATTACCACCATCTTTGATCTTTTAGCTTCCCTAGTTCTTCTCTTTTGGACCTAAAGGGTTAGGATCGAAAAAATCCCTATCATCTTATGGTTCAAAATGGATCTCAACACAAGAAGAACATGGAGAATATTAGAGAAATATCAACTTCTATGGATATGAGTCATTTAAACGCCGAAGTAAACCTAGCAGGATCAAGCAATCCCCTAATGAAGTCTCCCTTATCATCGCAAAATCCTCAAGAGGAGAGTCATCAAGAGGACATCACAAATAAAGACATGGGGATGACACAAACTGAAATCATGGAAATGGTTCAAAATCTAAAGAACTACAAAATTGTTAGTGCTATGTTCAAATACCTAAATACGATAGCAAGAGGAGGGATCATGCCCCCTCCTGACCTTGACGCAAGCACCAGTATAGATATGCCTATTCCAAATGTATTCCCAATGTCAAACACCAATCAAGAAGTACCTTGCACCACATCGGTCAATACACCAACCTCACCAAATGTGAACAAAGGGAGTGCCATGTTCCAAGAAATGCAAAAACACCGCCTTGTGGCTAACAAAGAAGCAGTCATCACCACCACACCAGTTACATCTATTCCAGAAAATCCATCCCACCCATATGTTCCACTCATCTTCCATAACCACGTTGGCTCATCCTCATTTCGTGCAGCACCAACTTGTCCATCAAACATACAAGTTTCCCTACCACTTGAAGAAGGAAGCTTGTTTGAAACAATTGACGTTGCAAATCCTTTCTTCCAAGGAAAAATTCCACCTCTTCCCCAATTCCCATTTGCCACCACATCACCTCCTGGATTGGGTTTTCCTCCTATCAACATCGATGGTTTCTTGGAACCTAGCAATCAAAACATCATGCCCAATTCCCTCTTCTTGACCACATCATCACAACAACAAGTGGCAACCATACAAGCCACCACCACAATTGGTCCCCAACGATCCCAAAGCATACTATTTCAAGGACCAATCATCTCAACCTCCTCCCAAACAACCCAAATCCCAATCACCACCACAATCCATTCAGCTGCCACAATGGTTGGCATGATTCCTATTCCACCACAAATCCTACCAAAAGCCAATACAACAAAGTCATTCACTATGCTAATCCAAACCCTCCAAAGGGCCAACCAACAGAGATTACTCTAGCAAAAGGAGCAAGCTCAAGCGAAAGCACAAGCATAAGCTCAAGCACAAGCCCAAGCACAAGCCCAAGCCCAAGCATAAGCCCAAGCTCAAGTGCAACCCCAAGCACAAGTCCAATCCCAAGCACAAGCCCAAGCACAGTACCAAGTGCAATTACAAGCGATCCATCTGCAAGCCTACCAACAAGCCCTGCAAGAATTTCAGGCACAACAACAAGCTAAACAAAAAGCTTTGTTGGCACAATAGCAGCTTGACCAACAACAAGATTTGTTTGAACAACAACAGATAGACTGACAACAAGCTTTATTAGCTCAACAATAGATTGAACAACAACAAGCCTCATGGGAACAGCAGCGGATGGACCAACAACAAGCGTTGTTGGAACAACAGTAGCAAGGTCAACAACAAACATTGTTGACAAAAATGCAGGCATACCACCAAGCTTTGAACGCATAACCAAGCTTGCAGCAAATGCCCACCAGTACTCTCCTCACCAATCAAATTCCTCGAACACCTCACAAATCATTCATCCCACCCCCCGATCCGAGAAAGGATGTTGCAACACAAATCAAACTTCTCTCATAGTATGTGTTGGACTTACACACAAGCAAAACCACAAGGACACCAAGCAGTTTGTGCCCTTATCCATTCGATAAGAGTCTCACCATGGTATTGTTCCCAAAGGGATTTGAGATCCCCAAATTTGACAAATGCAATGGAACAGGCAACCCTAAAAACCACGTCAGGGAATTTCAGGTGCACTGCATGGAAGTCGCATTTGATGACACGTATCTAATGCGACTCTTCCCCCAAAGCCTAACTAGTCCAACTATGGAATGGTTTTCTTGCCTACCCACGGGCATTAAAACATTCGAGGAAATAGTGGAGGCTTTCCTTAAGAATTATGCTTTCAATATGGTTGTGGATGCTAGTTTGGAAGAACTATCTGCACTCAAACAAAGAAAAGGAGAGTTATTCGCATCCTTCTTATAAAGATGGTGATCCAAGGCCAATCAAAGCAAGTGGACTATGCTAGAAGAACAACAAGTTTGCACCATCATAGCCAATCTAGATGAAAAATTGGCGTTTTACTTAAAAATGCAGTGCATCACATCATATGATCAACTTATTCCAAAGGCGCTCAACATCGAAAGAGCCCTTACTGCATGAGGAGGTGCACCAATATTCACTCCGCTATAGGATAACTGCCCCTCTAACAACTACAATGATAAACCTCGAACATGGTCGAGGAATAAAAATATTGCGAATGATGGCGTGGTCAATGCTAAGGTAGTCATCAATGCTCCTAAGAAGAATACCCAAAACCATCATCAACCACAAAATCATAATCACAAAAATGTGTAGACTAATGTGGTAGTAGCACAGCCACAACCACCCTCCATGAATCAAGTCAACAATTTGGGTAATCAAGGAGGACCACCTCCCCGCAACAAGTTTCCCCAAAGAGGAAGTTCACAACCCTTGGGGAATCAATTGAGTCCATAATGAAAAGTTGGTCAAGGAGAATCTAATCAAGATCTCTAAGTCCAAGCAATTCATGGAGCCAATGACCAAACCATCATGGTACAATGAGAATCTCCTTTGTGACTTTTACAAAGTCAAATCATAGACCACCGGTAATTGCATGAGACTTATAAACATCATCCAAGACCTCATTGAGGACAAGGTCATCAACATAAAACAACCGGTTGGAAACCAAGACCTAAAAATTTACACGAATCCGATGCTAAATCATAACCAAGGAAATAACCAAGGAAATAATCAAGGAAATAATAAGGGCAAGCAAAAGTACGCTAGCGCTAATCTAGTATACGAGGAGGTAGTTGGATGCGTTGATGAAATGGTCAGCGTCATAAATATCAAGGGAGCCAACAATGACTATGGAGTCACCACATGAGGTGGAAAGGTTACTATCGCTAGGGCACCTGCTAAGACCCCCATTTCTAATACAAAATCCATCCCCTATGATTAAAATGTCATTGACCAACTGAAAAGAACACCCGCCCAAATCTCCATCATGGAATTAATGAAAATCTTCGCCGCCCATAGGAAGATCCTTGATGAAGCACTAGTTGCATCTATTGTTGCTACCACCCTTGACACAAAGCAATTTCAGGCTATGGTGGGTAATATCGTTACCCCAAATCTCATTACATTTTCAGACCAATATTTCCCCCCGTAGCCATCTCATAACCACGCACTCCACCTCCAAGTACTAATACATAAAAAGAAAGTCAAACAAGTCCTGTACATGGAGGTGCAGGCCTTAATATTTGTTCACTAAAGGTTATAAAGAAATTGGGATTCACTGAGGATTCCATCAATAAGAAAAAAAGCATCACAATAAGGGCATATGATGACCAGGAGAGAGTGTCTCAAGGCACTATCAAGATCCCCATCTAAGTGGGGCAACCATGGAAACCACTTGTCAAGTCCTTGACCTTGATCTACCAGACAACATCCTCCTAGGATGCCCATGGATACATGGAATGAAGGCAGTGGCCTCAACTTATCATTAGTGCATTAAGTTCTCGCATCAAAATGAGGAGGTTACTATACATGGGGATCCTAAACCTTTTTCCTATTGCAAAAACTTGGAAGCCAAGTTTTTCAAGATCCCTAAAGTACCCAAAAATGATGAAGGACCATCTACTTCATACATAGACCCAGCCAATCTCGCCTCCACTTCTACGACAAAGACACCCACCATCCCTGACATATCCAAGATTAAGAACATGATATAGGACAATGGATGCGGTAATTACAGAATGAGGAGAAATGTTTTTGTTGTAGGAGAGTTACCATAATCTCCTAGGTCACATGGGCAACCCCAGCTGGCTGAAACACCTGTCCACACTATTAGAGTAGAACCCTCTAGATTCCACCATTGGGGGATCTCAATCGGGAGAATGTGGATGAAGAAGACATCTTGAATACACTATACCAAGATGAAAGACCCACTCCCACCCTACCCATGGAGGAAACCAACAAAGGGTTACAAATGATGTTTGGTATGGGCTATAATAGGAATGAGAGCCTAGGAAGAAACAATGATGGATGGTTGGAGCCCATCATTGTAGAAAGAAGAATGAAAAACCTTAGCTTCAGCTATACTCCTTTGATTATAACTGTACGTGGCAGAGGTACTCCCTGAAGAGTAGTCAAGTCCTCTCCTTAGGTAAAAACAACCACTCCTAGACCACCCGTTTGATTAGGGATCCCACTCGACAATTACACCTTTGACATCACTGATGTTTGTTCTAGTAGTGACGATGAGGATACCATAGCAAGTCTCCCTAGGATTTTTGAGGATTCCACATTATTAATGATAAGTGCCTCCACAATTGAGTCAAACCAACCAAACCACTGAATTACCCTAGTACACCCCTAACTCATCGATCACAACCAACGGGGACCACCGATTCTAGACATGTTCAAAAATTATGAGGCTCTCTCAGAACTCATGGGATTAAGGGATATAGTTCCATGTAGGGATCACAAGGTTGGATTCAACATCACACTGAACACACATGCATACTATGGGGAGACAATTGAGTCCTTCAGTCACAAAAGAAAAATATCGAGAATAAGCTCGTAGTTATTAAGTGAAAACCACACTATGGCACTCTCTAACCATAAAATAGTAAAAATAAAGGATGCATCCAATGGTGAAAACCTCTCTAAGGCACCAAAGGATGAAGGATTCAATCTTCCCCCTACTGCTCTACATCAGGAGAAATCAACAGCATTGACAGAATAGTGCAACCCTATCAACTTAGGAATAGAAACAGAGCCGCAAATCACATTCTACGCTCAAACACTTCAAACAGAAGAGCAAGAATTGTTGGCAGCATTCCTAAAAGAAAGAAAGGTAAATTTTGCATGGACCTATGCCGATATTCCAGGTTTGGACCCTGAAGTAGTAGTTCATCATTTGGCTGTTTAACCTGGAGCAAAAGAAGTCAGACAAAAGCTAAGGAAGATGCACCCACAAATAGCCTTGCTTGTAAAGATTGAGCTATAGAAACTTGTGGATGTTGGCTTCATACGCCCGATCGACTATCCAGAATGGGTATCAAATCTTGTACCTATCTCAAAACCAAAAGGGGGCATCTGCATCTGCACTAATTTTAGAGACCTGAACAAAGCATGTCCTAAGGATGATTTTCCATTACCCAACATTGACATGATAGTGGATATGACGGCTAGACATGAGATGCTATCCCTAATGGATGGCTTCTCAAGGTATAATCAGATAATGATAGCAAAAGAAGACCAACATAAGATAGCCTATACATGTCCTTGGGGCACTTACTGCTAGAATGTAATGCCTTTCGGGTTGAAAAATGTAGGAGCTACATACCAAAGAGCCATGACATTGATCTTCCATGACATGATCCATAAAAAAGTCGAAGACTATGTGGATGACATACTGGCTAAATCAAAGAAGTGACAGGACCATGTAACAACTCTAAGTGATATCTTTGATAGGATAGAACAATACAAGTTCAGACTCAACCCAAAGAAGTGTGTCTTTGGGGTACAATCAGGAAAGTTGTTGGGATACATAGTTTCAATGAGAGGGATAGAAGTAGACCCTACAAAGGTGAAAGCAATCCTTGAAATGTAAGCACCAAGAATGTTAAAACAACTAAGAGGATTACAAGGTAGACTCCAGTCCATCCAAAGATTCATAGCACAACTAGCAGATAAGCAGATCGCCTATTCACACCTGCTTCACAAAGGAGTAGCTTTCAAATGGGACCACAAATGCGAGAAAGCATTCAGAAAAATAAAAGAATATCTACTTACACCACCTGTGTTGATGCCACCAATTGTAGGGAAACCATTGATTTTGTATATCTCAGCAACAACAGCCACCCTTGGGGCCCTTTTAGCCCAACATGGTGAAAAGGGAACCGAGCGGGCTATCTACTACATAAGCAGAACAATGGTGGGGCATGAGCTCAATTACAGATCAATAGAAAAGGCTTGTCTAGCACTAGTATTTGTAGCTCAGAAGTTTAGAAACTACATGCTAGCTCATCAAATCAAGTTGATTGCCAAGATAGACCCTCTAAAATACCTATTGTCAAAAGCAATGCTTATAGGTAGAATGGCGAAATGGGTAATGATATTGTCCAAGTATGATATCGAGTATGCAGAGTGAAAAGCCATAAAAGGACAAGTCATTGCGGATCAGCTCGCAAAAGCTCCCATCTACACAGATAACCCACTCATATCAGAATTCCTAGATGAGTCCCTTTTCAGCCTTGGCGCAACCGACCACTAGAAATTATACTTCGATGGCTCCCACACACAACATGGATTAGGAGCTGGTGTGTTCTTCATCACCCCGCAATGAGACTATATACCTAGGTCCTATAAGCTGGCATTCACCTATACCAAAAATATTGTAGAATACGAGGCTTTGACCATAGGCCTCAAGATTGCAGCACAGTGGCGAATCATGGTGCTAAAGGTCTATGGGGACTCACAACTTATCATCAACCAAGTCAATGATGAATGCCAAACCAAGGATGATAAGCTCACACCATACAAGAGGGTGGTAGAAATCCTGAAAGATTCATTCATTGACATCACCTTCCAGCAGATACCAAGGACAAACAATAGAGCAGCTGATGCAATGGCGACAATTGGATCCTTACTAGACATCCCTCGCAACGTTTCAAAATATGAATTCCTCACAGAGCAGCTTCTCGTAACCACATTTGAGGTACCAGAGTTAGAAAATGCATGTGAACTCATTGGTCCTAGTGATCTTTGGTATCATGACATATACACCTACCTACAGTTAGGAATCCTCCCCACTGGCATCACCCCAAACCTAAAGCGAACCTTTGTCAAAAGGGCCTTACGATTCATCATCTTAGGGGAGACCCTCTTCTGTAGAAGTATAGAGGGAACCTTGCTACGTTGTTTAAAACCTAAGGAGACCACAACTGCTCTAACTGAGGTACATAATGGCACACGCGGATCACACTTGAGTGGTATGACCTTGGCTAAGAAATTGCTGAGAACCAGGTACTACTGGCCGATGATGGAGAGAGAGGCACACAGCTTTGTTAGAAAATGAATGCAATGTCAACAACATGGAGACCTCATTCATGCACTAGCTCAAGAACTACATCCCATTATTACACCTTGGCCCTTTTCACAATGGGGGCTTGATCTCATTAGTAAAATCTCGCCCACCTCATCCAATGGCCACAAGTTCATTATCACTGCCACTGAATATTTCACAAAGTGGGTCGAAGCAATTCCCATGACCTACATCATGGGAAAACAAATATCCAAGTTCATCCTGAACTACCTCATTTTTCGATACGGTGTTCCCCAATCAATTATCTCTAATAATGGGATGCCCTTCAAAAATTAGGATGTCCATGATTTATGTGAAAAATTCAAAATCCAGCACCGCTTTTCCACTCCATACTATCCACAAGGCAATGGCCAAGCAGAAGCTACAAATAAAACCATCCTGAAAATCTTCAAGAAAATAGTCAATGACTCTGGTCGTGACTGGCATCTGCAGCTAAATCCCACCTTATGGGTCTACCGCACCGGCATCTACACACCAACAGGCACGACCCCATTTTCCCTAGTCTACGGATCAAAAGCCATCCTCCCCATTTAGATCGAGCTCCCATCACTGAGAATATCACTGCAAAACCTCATCACGGATGAGGAATACAGGGTTACAAGATTGAATGAGCTGGAATCACTAGATGAAAGGTGCATGGATGCCCTAAATCATCTATAAGTGTACTAGAATCACCTAAAAAGGAGCTACAACAAGAAGATCAGACAACGCACTCTCCAAGTTGGTGATCTCATATTGAAAGAAAACCAAAATAATGTGCCAAATCCAGATACAAAGGGAAAGTTTAAGCCCAACTGGCTGGGACCCTTTGTCATCACTACAAGCTACAAATCAGGGGCATACCAATTGTCAACACCAGAAGGTGAGCCCCTGCAAGATCCCATGAATAGCTCTCACCTCAAAAAGTTTTATGCCTAAACCTTGCAAGGTATAGAACCAGAAAATACAAAAACAATCAGAAAAAGTCCTAAAAAAATGGTCACCTTGATGAAAACCTAGAAAATAGGGGTCTTGGTGACAACAAAAAAATCATAAAATGCAAAAATCCAAAAAAATCAGAAAAAGGATTAAAAATAGTAAAGAGAAAAAACTCGTCCTCTAGCGAAAACCACTTCGATGGTGCTTCGGGCAAGTACCTTGGTGAAAACCTAGCAAATAGGCACCAAGTGTAAATAAAGCATGCCCCATCTACCAAGATCTGCATGACTCACTCATCTCATTACATCCCAAATCATCCATCCACCCATCCACTCGTATCCATACCACAACCTGCATTGGTGTCCATACCATATTCCACCATGGAACTACTTGGCATTCTTAAGGTCAGTTTGTCCTGCCTTTATTGAAGTATTTTATGGCACCACACTGGGCACATATTCCCACAAGCATCAAATCAGATTCATGTATATTCTCGTGATCTTCTTGAAAAACAATAAAAAATCCAAAAAAACATCTAAATCATCAAAAAATCCAAAAACATTCAAAATCTCATCAAAAAAATCATCAAAAACATGTCGAAATTAGGTCTTGTCAGTCTTTCACCTTGTCGAACTACATCATCTCTGAGCTTGACCATAGGAAAGGTTGATCTTTGGTCATCCCCTGAGACATCTAGGTCAGTCTTTTAGGCATCCATCGCATTGGCAATCCGTTTTCCCATCTAGTCTGCATCTTAAGTCAGTCCTTTAAGCAATAAAATGGCAATCTGTTTGTCTCTCTTGTCATCAAGTTAGTCTATCATCAGTCGAACTACGTGGTCTCTACGTGCATAACGTAGGTAAGGCTAATCTATGGATCAGCTTCTGAGACCCCTAGGATAGGTCTTTAAGTTGGTATGTTCGTCTTAAATCTTGAAAATACCAAAAACAACCTCAAAATATCAAAAAACCCAAAATGGTCCATCCATTTCATCTCGCTCTCACCCGTGGTCATCTCACTTATAATAAATTTGATCATCGATGTCACCCTTTGGTGAGTCAGTCAGAAGCATGTCTAGTAGGTTCAAGAAGTGAACACTTAATCGTCAAAGTCTCAAGTCTAGAGCAGTAAGCAAGCAAGTTGGTCAACTCAGAGTATCAATAGCTTATCACCCAATCGGTTCCATCAAAACGCTGATCACTACATGTCCTAGGATGAATATTTCTTGTGATGGACATAAGCATCAAGTAGCCCATAGTATTTAGTCTTGGCTAGCGATACAAAGAACATTAGCTTGTTTGTTTACTTTATTTTGGTCTTTTTGACTTATCTTATTTTGTGCTCATTCCAAGGACCTCTCGATGATGCCTAAAAAAAAATAGGTTTAGAGAGAAAGGAATGGGGCAATGATCATTATCTTTTTTTTTTCTTTTCTTTTTTTATCTGCTATGCTTGTGGGATATGCTTGTAAGATAACTTAGTTGTGCATATTTCATTTGGTTTGTAGGGAGGATATTTTAGGTATCTTGTTGAGCACATAGGAAAGCTTGCTTTTCTATGTTTTGGTCTGAGATGTTTAGAATGTCTGAACTACATCCCAAATGAAGTATGTATGTTAAGTATGAACAAGAATAATCCTATCTAATTGTCGAGTCAAATTCCATCACACTAGGTACAAACGCCATCCTGGTCCTTTATACCTTGATGCATCGTATCTATGCGTGTTATCAAACATAATGCAACTGACCCTTTGAAAATCCTAATTCCTAGCAATGAAAATCACCATCATTATCCTAACTAATTCATTAATTTTGCATTTCTTCTACCTTCTTTCCACACTAACATAGTATCATAACAACAATCAAAGCATCACCCATGCATACACACCACATACACATAATCATTAGCATTAAAACAACATTACATCATACATAATCATTCACAACCATTACCATTTGCATTCATTACCATCATTAATATGCATTACATCATTAAAAAATAGAAAATACACAAAAGAGAATGCATCCATTACATACATTGCATCACATAAGTATAGGAATAGAAACATCTCATAACATCTCATAAGAATCATACATTTGTATATCATACATGTGCACCATACATATCATAAAAAGGTGAATCATTGCATATATACCATCAAAGAATACTGTTATGATACAAATTGGATCAAGTAAACATTGAGTACATAGTACAATAAGGCTAAATACTGTAGCCCGTATATCAAAAATGAATCAAATTGTCTTGTGATAAAAAATGAGGTGGGCCCCACTAGCTGCTACCCTCCCCATCCTACCTCTCACCATGTGCCTCTGTCGGTCGCCTCCCTGTTTGCTGCGAAAAGTCTGGCACCCTACGGTCTAATGGTACTACCTATTGGTAATGGTGTCGATAGTACATGACCTCTCTGATAGAACCCCTATAATCTCGAATATCAATCAATCGGCTCCGAGATGAAGAAGCAACACTCTCTAACTATCTACACCGGCCCACCTCTTGATCCCTCTCGGATCATTCCAAGTCTCTCTCTGCGGTAACCATAGTAGCCCATTGTCAGGCCTCATCCCGCTCAGCTGTCAGAACCTACACTTGTCCCTATAATTGCTAAATCAATATATCACACGTATCTGGCTGGCCCACTGGCTCTCTTGCTGGCTATACTACCGACTGCGGCTGTACTAGCGCATGAGGTTGCTCATCTTGTCCTACCACATGGGGCTACTCATCTTGTCCTACCACGTGAGGCTGCCCATCTTGTCCTGCTACATGTTGTATGGGATCCCTCGGAGGTGACTACTAAGGAGGTGGTACACCTCCCTGACCCCTACCCGCTAACCTACCTCTCGTCCTGCAATGAGGAAGCACTGTCCCTCGAACTGTTAGTCTCATAGGTGGCCTGAACCATACCCTATACGCTAGGGTCACCCCTATGTCTGCTGGCCTCTGATTATATGCCCAAGGCCGAGCCACCAACTGCCTGAACGAGGTCACTTCCTCATCTATTGGAATGGGCTGTCCCCATGCTATCTCCCTTGTGGTACGAGCAAAGATAGCTGTATACTAAGCATCAGGTATATCCTACACCTCCCCGAACTATCTGACCACTCTATCTGGAAGATATCTCTCTATCAATGTATGCTCTCAACCCTGCATAATTTTGTCCTGGCGGGCAAAGAAAAGTTGCTCTGCATCATCCATCCATGGGCCCATACCCATATACAGCCTCCAAATGAATATTGTCATCTCATCCAGAACCTACCACTAGTGAGCTTTGTCTTCTATACCCATATGGGTAAAGCGGATCTTTGCCTCACCATACTGCCACACCAAAGGGTCATCAATATCTAAAACAACTAGTGTCACAAACGGGCAAAGTACTGGAATCCACTCAAAATCCCAAACATTAAGAAGAGTCAATCTAGCCCCAAGAGCTTGACCCTCCAAGTAAGCAAACTCATGCAAATCTCGGTATAAGGAGGCCAACAACATTGGTCTCCAGGCATAATGCACTCAACGAGCGCACATTTGCTGCCATGCTAGTCCCCAATCTAGACTGAAATATTGACTGTGCTGATCAGGAGCTACAAGGCTAGAAATAATGGCAGCCAGAATAAGGCTGTAAGTAGGGGCTATACCCCGGTATCTCTCCAAATCTATCTAACCATCATAGAGCATGAGATCACTCACACCCATGACACTGAAGCAGGCATCCCTCCCCTCCTCCAAATTGTAAATCACTTGCTCTCCATGAATAGGTAGTCGCAGGATGCACCAGACATCCTCGAGAGTGATGGTAGCCTTGCCAGTAGGAAGATGAAAGGATGAAGTCTCACTATGCCATCACTTGGCCAAAGCATGCATCATACCCAGATGTGCTCGCATAGGAGGGACGTAGGAAACGAACCATAGACCAAGCATCCCAAGCTGCTCCTGAAGAAATATGTGCATATCAGCTAATCGCTCGAGTACTGGCCATCGGTGCTCCCTCGAATGAATAACCTTAGGTGTCTCCTGCACAAGGAAAGTACCATATCAGCTCCCCTAGAAAATTTTGGTGTCCGTATCATCTTTTGCTTTTGAAACAGCAAAATCGACGTTGTTTGCAAAAGCGGGGTAGTTTGAAAGTCTCCAAACTGAGTCGCGTGACAAATTTAGATAGCGAAATTTTTACAAAGTAACCCACATGGTGGACTTAACGAATTGGCCGCACAACGTGGTTTGAGTAGGTGGCCAACTTAAACGAATGACATTTTCTAAATGCAAACTTTGCCGTGTAGTGCTCTATGCACACGCGGCCCTATATGGGATCGTGCGGGCCAGTTTGGAGAGCTTCCACAGTGCAATATCTCACCACGCCAACTCGACCGCACCTAAACCCTAATAAATGCATGTAAAACGAGAAAATTAAAAGTGGGATAGGGGTACATACCACAGGTCCTGCAGCTACTAGTCACTGAAATACTCATACCCACTCTGACACTTGTAAGGGAAGCTCTCGTTGTGCCATTTTGTCTAGGACTTGGAGCTCAAATATCAATTTCTTCAAAGGTAGGAGTGCAAATGTTTTGAAAATGACCCCTTGAGGTCTATTTAAGCTCAAAAATTAAGGTTTTTTTTTACCTAATTTGACATTCTGGAGGGGGTTTCTTGCCTTGATCTTGTTTTCACCTAACTGAAGGTAATTCTTCATCTCTTCTGGCATTTTAATGCATTTTTGGGCATTCTAGGGCATTTTCAGCCTACCGAGCACCTTGTCATCTTTTTCACGAAATCATCCAAAAATTCAAAATTTTCGTCCGATCTCTCGAGGGGGCAATATCTAGCCGTATCCTTTTGTTGGGGAAGCAGTGGGGCATCTAAAATTTTTCAAGAAAAATCAGACGTTTGATCATAGCAGTTTATTGTTTAAATCAATACAACAAGTACATTGCTTCAAAGAGGGGAAAAATGTAGACATGGAAAATGTACAAGTACGTTTTGGCACACTTGATCCCGATTACTAACAACGTTTCCTCTTAAATCAAATTCTCAGCATTTCATCACTTTCTATATTTTAATTCAATAAATCACTATTTATTGGATTAACTCTTCCTCTGGCGATGATTAAATTAAATCAATTTAATTTAATAAACCTTACATCCCTATTTAATTAAATAAATCATTTTATTTAATTAAAATCTCTAAAGTCCTATTAAATTAAATAAATTAAAATCTTATTTTATTTAATCTAACATTTTCCTTCTTGATTAAATAAATAAAATCATTTCCTCTCAATTCTGGACTTAAATCAATTCATAAATCTAAGTCTAAATTGTCACATCACCTAATTCTTCATTAAATTAATCAAATCCATCATTAACTTAATCCTCTTCACTAAAATCCTCTAGAAAATGCAAGTTGCACAATAAATCAATTACTTTGATTTATTAATTCTTCTATTTTCCCTCACAAAGCATCAAAAGGGAATATTCCTTTATTTGAATTCAAAAAGGCCAAGTGGACTTGGTCCTTCCAACAAGGCATTCAATGCCTCTTACATGTCCTTGACCTTGAGCCAAGTGACATTTACTTCACTTCCCTTCCCCCTTCAACAAGTCAACTCAACATTTCAAATTAAAATTTATGCATTTATCATACATTTATTATGCACATTGGCCAAAATGTGCTCATTCCTCATCCAATCACATGTGTACAAGTGACACAATGCCATTGGATTATCCTTTGTCCCACATTGCTCAATATTTCTCACTTCTTCCAAATTGAAGTCTATAAATTGGAGACTTCTCTCCTCATTTCCCATCCACAATTCATATGCAAAGTTACTCTCTTCAAGTGAGAACTAATTTTTCCCATTTTCATCCAAGCATTCACAGTATTTCACATTTTGCATCAAGATTATGCTCAAATCTCTTTGGAGATTTGACCATTGTTCAATCAACCACATTGCAACTTAGGAGTTGGGAAGGGGCCAATTGCAACACTCCATTGGCACCAATTCCCCCATGGAATCATCATTTTGTTCACTTAATTAGGACTTGTTTTCATTTATTTTAGTTGTTCTTCCCTTGTTCCTATTTTAAGTTTTTTAAAAAATGGATTTCATGGGGAATCGTTCACTCTTTGCATGCATTTTGATCTAACACTAACAATGTTTGTTATCTTTGTGCAATTGCAGGTTTAGGGGTTCACACTTACATATACTCATTTGCTTCTAATCACTCATGTGCTAGAATGTTAACTCAGAAGTCTGATCAAGGTGATGAACATCCCATAGATTTTATGAGTGTTCCTGTAAAGTATGCAAAACTAAGACACCCTAATGTGGAAAATCAAGCCTATGCCTTGGTTTGAATTGTGAAGAAGTTCAGAAACTATATAGTGAGAAATAAGGTCTTTTCCATAGTACCTGACCCCGTAGTGAAGCTCTTATTGATGCAAAATGAATTGAGAGAGTGCAGGGCTAAATGGGTAACCATGCTACAAGAGTATGATATTGAGATCCATCCTATTAAATTGGGGAGAGGGAGGCACTGACGAAGATAGTGGCTGAGATGGGCTTTGACCTCACAACTCAACAATGTCACCTCCAAGAAGTGTCTCCTAGAGAATGGTATGATGAAATTATCTACTATCTATTGAACCAACAATGTCTTGAACACCTTAATGCACTACAAAGGAGAGATTTTTTTCTAAAGAGTGACAATTTTATGATGAAGGGAGCTATCTTGTATAAGAGATTATAAGGGAGTTTATTTGAGATTCCTAGGGAAGGAAAAAGCCAGCAAAGTGATGAATGAATTTCATAAAAAATATGGCACAGGTCATGGCTCAACACCTTCCATTGCAAATCAAATCCTGAGGGAAGGCTATTATTGACCTACCTTGTTCAAGGACAAACATAACCATGTGAAGACTTGTCATGTATGTCAGACTGCAACAAGTAGGGAGAAACATGTAGCCCTCCCACTTCAACCTATTATAGAGGTAAAACCATTTCCATAGTGGGGAATGGACTTTATAGGTCCAATTAATCCATCTTCATCTACAGGTCACATGTATATTCTTACTATAACTGATTACTTTACCAGATGGACTGGGGATTTTGCATGCAAACAATGCACTTTTGAAGTGGTAATCAATTTCATTGAATTAGCTATCATTAATCACTTTGGATGTCCATTGGCTTTGGTTTTTCATAATGGTCCTGCTTTTGCATCGTTAAAGTTTTCTAATTGAGCTTATTATCATGGTATTGTCATAAAATTTGCATCTAATTACTATCCATGGGGTAATGGATTGGCTAAGTCTTCCAATAAGAATATTTTAATAGTCATCCATAAGCTAATAGAGAAGAATCCCAAGGACTGGCACACTCAACTTAGATTTTCTCTTTGGGTTGATCGCACCAGACATAAAACATCCCTAGGAACCTCTCCTTATCACTTAGTATATGGTTTGGAACCTATGTTTCTCATCCAGCTAAAGATCCCTACTTTGCAATTTTTTAATGAATATTATGATGGAGAGGATAAAGGTGAAGTTTTCCTAGCTGAACTATTGCACCTTGAAGAGAGAAGGGATGAAGCCCTAAGAAACTTTGCCAAACATAAAGGTGTAGTGAAGAGATGGTTTGATAGGAGAGCCAAGGTCAAAGCCTTTAGAATCTATGTCTTGGTTCTCTACTAGGATAAATCCCACGACCAAAAAGGGGAGCATGGAAAATTTGATAGACTTTGGCTCGACCCTTATTAGATAGTAGAGATTCTGGGAGATAATTCTTTTTGTTTGAAAAATCTCACTGGAGAAAATATTGCACTGCCTATCAATGGGTAGTATTTGAAGCACTATTTCTAGTCCTGAGTTGTTTACAGCTCTTTCCTTATACATAGGTAGATTAGGTTTCCTTTTTCTTTGTTCTTTTTTTTTATTTGGTTAGATTATGGTTTCTTTTGTTAGATTAGGTACAGTTTGGTTGGTTTTGTTTTCTATTCTCCTCTTGCTTTCTTTTGGGCTTGTTGCATCTATATAACTGGCTGCTTACTTGGGGCTATTTTTAGGATTTATTTTACAAAATTTAATCATCTTTTCAGAGTCAGCTAGTGGAATTCCTTCATCTGATGTTGCATACACTTGGAATTGGAGTCACTTGATTAAGTCAAATTCTGGAATGTATTTGGGTCTCATACTTTCACACAAATCTTTAGGATTCGAGGGTTGCATATGGTCTTTATGAAGTCTGACTGGGTAAAAAATCTTATATTTTTCTCTAGTGCCACTATGGTTCTCATCCCTTAGTGTGGGCTTCATTTCTTGCAAGGTGAAAGGGAAAATTTAAAGATTTCAATGATAATATCAAAAAAGAAAATAAAAAGGGACATAAAATGATGAAAATAAAAGAAATGTTCACTTTATCAAGGGTATCCTAGTATCTCTACCGAGCCTATGGATGACTGGCTGGAAATAGAGCTATGCTAGGAAGAATCAAAATGATAAACTTGTCAGGTCTATGGATGCCTGACTGGCAGTGAGGCTCTATCCAGGTTTATTTTGGAGTTGGGATCCTTATGTACCCCTATCAGACTAAGTTTGGTCCCTATTGCAACTAAGGAAAGAGAAATGAATGCATACACACACACTTTGACCTTGGTATAGGAAATTTTTGCTTGTTTGTGATTTCTCAAACCTTGTTCATAGGGTGACCTGATGCTTGGATGGACATCAAAGATTTTGGGTTCTTGATTCTAGTTTGTCATTGAAATGCTCCAGAGCATTTCCCCAATGGAGTCGCCATTTGTTGTGCAATTTTTTGCACACACACCCCACTGAAAGTAGGGACCCTTTTTCTTTCTCTTTTGGCTCTTGTCTGTGGCCCTGTCTTTTGATCTTGTCTTTGAAAATCTTAAGATTTCTCTCTTTGGTGTCATTGGATTTGGTTACTTTGCACTGTTCCTAAATGCTTTTTCTATTTTTAAAGAGCCCCTATTATGAGTTAGTGGTTATGGATTCTTGTGGATGTTCTCTCTAGAAGTGGGTTCGCTTTCCCTTTGTTTTTCCTTGGTGTTTTTTCTAGGTCTTAGGAGTTTGTTCTTTTCCTCCTAAGACTTTATTTCCTTTGCTTGGCAGGTTCGAGCATGGGATGGGACTGAACTCTGAACTTTCACAAAGCTCATGATTTAGCTTCCATTCTGGTTCTAGTTCTGGCACCGCTTGTTGTGTCCTTGTTTTGTTCGTTGTTCAAACTTTAAGCTAGTTCTTCCCCTTAGGTTTGCTTTGGTCTTCCTTTTTCCTTCACTTTTTTCCTTTTTTCGGAGGCGGAATCGAGATGGGAACTAAACTTGGAACCTTAGCAAGGTTCATTTTTCTATTCTCATTATGGTTCCGGCTCCGCTTCTTGTGTCCTTGCTTTATTTTTTGTTCATCCTTTGGGATTGTTCTTCCCCTTAGGTCTTGTTTAGTCACCCCTTTTCCTTCATTTTTTTCCTTTCATCAAAGGCGAAATCGAGATGGTAACTAAACTTGAAACCTTCACAAGGTTCATGTTTCCATTTCGGTTCTTGTTTTGGCTCCACTTCTTGTGTCCTTGTTTTCTTCGTTGTTCATTCTTTGGGTTGGTTTCCTCCCTTGGGTTTTCTTTGGTTCCCCTTTCTTCCTTTGCTTCCTTTCCTTCACTGGAATTAGAACTAGGGTGGGAACTAAACTCGGTACTTGGAAAAAGGTCCCGTCTAGTTTTGGTTCCTCCTCTTGGTATGTGTAGGATCATGATAGGCCAAAAAGTGGCGATATGTAAGTGATATGATGGCCCATGTGGCTGATGACTTTTTTCTTACCCAAAATTAATGAAACAAAAAGGGTTTTTAAAGGAAATTCTTAGGTTTCCACCAATATAAATTATGCTTTAATTTGAATTTAATAAATAATTATTATTCATTTTCTATTTGAATTACGACTAAAGTCTTGATTGATAGGTTGATTGAAAAATATCTATAGCTTTCATAGGGTATCACATTTTTTGAATCTAAAAGATGTGTCACATTCTATGCTTCACATACTATAGGATTAAAAAAAAAATTGAATTTCGGGAAGTTTTGACTAAGTTAAGGTGGTCAGACGTACAATTTTTTATATTTTTTAAAAGTTGTAATAAAAAAATCATAATTAATTATTTACTTGGAAAAAAATTACACAAAAATATAAATCACATCGGGACATGACTCTTCTACTTATATATAAAATATTATTAAAAATTATTATCATTTTATTGTGGTTAGGGTGGTCAGACACCTACTTCTTATTTTTTCCCTGAAATTTAAGTGCTACTGCATTGAAATTTCAAATTTTCACCAAGTATATTTTTTTTAAATAAAAATAAACCTAATAGTTTAGAAACTACATTCAATTTGCAACAGATTCTATTCTTACATATTTTTGAAATAATATAGTTAACCTATTCAAATTTTTACATGAAGTTGCCTAACTCTGATTTTTTTGAATTTTATTGCCACTTAAGGGCTTGTTTTTTCCATGATGATCCTGCACATGCCGCTCTTCCTATTTTATTTCCACTTTTGTTTTGGTTTTGGTTTTTCCTCCACCTATTTTGTTTCCTCTTTTGTTTTGGTTTTGGTTCCAACTCTGCCTGTTTTGGTTTGTCTTCCACCTAGGCTTGCACGTGGTTTGCTTTCCTTGGGGATTTTGATGGATTGAATTGGATTTCGATGCTATAATGAATATTAATTGTGGCCCTTTTGAATGTAGGCTAGATTGGTCAGGTTGTTGCTATCAGGGCCAAAGAAAGGATGGGCATACTTTGAAGATATTGTGAGATTTGTGGGATACAACTAGGTACACTTTGTAGCCACGGGTAGGTAAAACCCATCCATACACAGAAGGTTTTTTCATTGGCCATTCATCCAAGGTGGACGTGACATGGAATATTTAAACTTGTTTGACTCAACCAGAGTCAGTCATGGTGCCCAACTTGGTTATTGATCAGTGGCTCGTATTCAAACTCACATTCCGCAAACATTACTATTCTTTTGTTCCGCACAGGTGATGCATTAATGGTGGATGTGACCCACACGGTTTATTTTGTCTAAATTGGGATTTGAAAAGATCCTAGGTTGATATGAGGAAGGTGCCTCATGCATTCAATACTGGGTGGAAATTTATTCAAAATCTCTATAAGTATGGCACGTCGCCTCATTTGTAAATGGTTTTTTTTTTTTAGATATTCAGTTAATCTGTTAAAATTAGATAGAAGATAGACTAGAAGATTAAAGCAAGAGGTTCGAGTTAGGAGTTAGTCATATTTTATGCAAGTGTTGTAGCAAAATATCAAAATTATTACTATTACTAGTGATTTCATACAAGTGAAGACATTCCATTATTATTAGTGCCTTCCTTGGATTGATTAATCTTACATGGTTCTTATTCTATCTTTAAAATTTCTTGGAAATGTCTGAATGCACAAATGATTCAATAGTGCTTGTGATTTAGAGCATGGAGTGTAGTAGAAATATTTGGTTCATACTTTGGGAAGCTTCTTGGTTGTGGGTTTGCTACACAAGGTCAACCTGTACCCAATATTTGTGTGCTTAGTTAAATTGTGGGAATTTATCTAGTTCTATTAAATGAATGTCCATGATCTGAAAATCCTTAATTCTTTAGAAGATTGCATTGTTCCTGTGAGAGTGCAGGTATAGCGTGGGTTGATTAGAAATTAGTTTTTGAGGGATTGGTACATTCCAATAATTTCATCATTAGTATTGTTGATCCTAGGAGTAGTATTAATCTTAGGATTTATGAAAACCTTTATCTTTTGTTATTTCTTTGATCTTCTGTTAAACCAAGAATTTGAGTATCATTATATTGCAAAAAATCTAACAAGTTTAGAGTCTCTAGTACTTGTGTAAGGTCCCTTTGTGATAACCAGGATTTTCACATTTATCACTAAGTTTTTAAGTTGCAAGTCATGACCTAACACTCGAGAGACCTTGGGGTTATCTCTTTTTCAATAGACATTGACCTTTCAAGAGAGATAGGATACTATATATATTATGTGTGAGTTGTTGTTGTGCATAAAACACCATCAATGGGACTTTGACTTGGCTAGTTGAATATTGGTTTATTTCATGTGGATCTAGTAGGTTTAAGTTAGGTTATAATCATGCTCACATTTTATTACTAGTAAGAGGGCTATACTAACCCGATTTGATAAATTTCCTAGATGTTTTCATGATTTTTAGGTTGCAGGGCCCAACAACACAATTGTTTTGAAGGAGGGTGATGTAACTTCAAAAAGTGACATAAATTCTTGCATTGGCATGCAATTTCTATTTGGTCAAAGCAACACAATTGAATATTGCAATGCAATCGAAATATAGTGATGATTTTTTAGCGGTGTATTTTTTCACTAACGAAATTGGACATTTTTTTTTGTGATTATAGGTGAAATAGAGTGATGCAGATGTAATAGTGACACATTTTTGCATATTCTAGTGTAGTTGACCTGTCTAGTTTTTGACAAAGTGATACTATTGAATTTCATCACAGAAAAGAAATTGCAAACAATGACATAATTATCTGAACTAGAGCGACACAATTTACTAAACTACGACGCAATTACAGGTTAAACAAAGACTTAAATTTTCATGTCTACTTTGAATTTTTAATTAATCTACTTTCTTATCATTTATTAAGTTCTGGTTGTTTCTATAAGGCCAAATATTTTTTAGGTTTGGAGAGGAGCATAAAATCCTGAAGTAAAGGAGAAAAGTATTATTTGATCTTTAACTTACAAGTGTTTTTTAAACACTCATGGGATGGTATAGACCATCTTGCTTATTTTTTCATGCTTTAGGATAAATAGTTTTCAATTTGGGCTTGAAAACTTACAATGCTATGAATTATATTTTAAAGTTGGCTAAAATTTAACCCAAACATCCTCACATTGCAATGTTGGTTTAAAATTGAACACAAAATTACACTTCATTTTGGTGCAAATAAAGTGAACATGACATCTACATTGGTGCATTAAAAACAATCAGTGTTTTCCATTCTTGTGTAAAATTGTAGTGTTTATCCACTCCCCTTGCACATTGTGTGATCTTGGGTGAAGTGAAACAATTAAAGTTTACAATTTTTTTTGTCACCTCAAGGATTCACCACTTATCCACTCCCCTTGTGCTTCGTGTGATCTTGGGTGAGGAAAAATATCATTTTTTTGTCTTTATTAGAGAGGGCATATAATTGAGATACATCCAACAATGGATAACTAATGGTGACCTTCAAGCATATTTATTTGTAGGCTACATAAAGTGTGAAAAAACCAAAGTAAGTAGCACAAATCTACAAATTTTATACCATGCAATCCCACTCTCATGCGAACAAATGGGTTGTTTAGGGGAAGCTGGAGACTTCAGTGTCTCCCTTCTGAAGTATACCTATGGTGTTCATGGTGTCAGTAAAAAATTTTGTATCTAGAGGCCAACTAAGATTTCTAAAATTTCCTTTGAAGTACTGCATGGGAGGCACACCAAGTTCCCAGAAGTTACTTACCACATCTGATTTATAGTTGAGGCATAAATCTTAATAATTCAATCTTTGTATCAAGACAATATATTTCATTGATATGGCCTATTTGACCCCTCTATAATTTTAGATTTAAAATAATTCCTTTGAGGGTGAGGTAAGCCTACTAAAATGTTACCTACCTTTATTCCTCAAGATTGTTGAGTCAGTTATACACATTTCTTGACATTCATAAAACTCAAACAAACATCAACATGGTAAAACAAATCAACCCTTTGTTAATTTATGAGTTCACTTCAAGGACAATATATTATTGTATACCTTTAACTATATCTTCATTTTTCAAACTAATATATTATTTTTTTACCAATATATTTGACCATATCTCTACTCACTTATATCAAAGTTAAGCTAAGGGACTATGGCTTAGCTCTTTAATTTCCATGATGTCAATCATTTGTGGGAAACATTTTTCCTTGTCATAGACATTCCTAGTTTAAAAATTAATCAAGATATTTGATGTGGTAAAATAAATACCATTAATCAAAGATTAAATCAATTAAATCAATAAAGTAGGTACAACTTGGTTTCATTTTCAAACATATTGACTTCCAAAGAAACAAAGAGAAAACATGGAAATTCATACCAAAAAATTGTATCAAATTTCTACCATCCAACAAGTATTGATTTCTTAAGTTTATCACTCCAAGGGAAAAGCATGTTTTTCAACTCCATGATCTTGTAAACAAAGTCCTTAGGTGAAAACATTGGGATCAATCATCCAATTCGTCTCAAAATATTTATCATCTCACCTCACAAACAACTTTAAAATTTGGACATAACAACCTACTAGACTTACGTTATCATCAACCAATCACCTATTTTAGCTATATGTGTGTAAATGAATCCATTTCCATATATTTAGTTAAGTTATCCAATATAATTTCGAACAAGTTTATCCTAAAATTCATGTCTACTTTTAGGATTCACAATTTCATTAACATCCTTATCCAAAACACAAACATCAAACCTTTAGTCTATTGTTATCCAAAGTTTAGAAGCTCATCATCCATATCACTCTCCCCTTTCATAATCCATTCACATCATTGGTCCTTAAAACCTTAGAGCGTCAATTTTACCAAAATTTGAATCAACCCAAGAGTTCCAACTATATAAATCCCAACACAATACTCCCAAAGTTGATCCAGAATTTACGATAACAACAAGATCACAATAAAAGAAAAACATGGAGCAAAAAATAAATTCATCTACCATGAGTGATGCTAACCAACAAAATTTTATCCTAGAAGTTACTTTACCCCATCACAAGTTCCATCACTTCACTATAAACTAGGTATGGAGTAGAAGATGTTATGAAGAACCAACATGAGCTCACCGTAGAGGAACTACTTAAGTACCAAAAAGATCCCAAAACACATCATATCATCAAAACTTTGATGAAGTTGAACCCAACACAGTAAATGATAGCCTTAGAAAAGGAAGGATGAAATATACCTTCAACATTCAATTTGGTCACAATTAGGGAGCAACCCTTGTGAATGTGGCTTATATTCCTCAAGCTTCCATCGCACAACCCTTGGTATAAAGTGTGACTCCATATATCACTCAACCAAATTTATCACATGTGCCAAGCCAAACTTTGACTACTAGTCTTGTAAATATTGACTTGGAACCAACCTTGGTCTCACTCCAAATCTAGGAAGCAACATAACTTTGGAAACAAAAGATGCAACTATCCCTTAAAACATAAATTTTACACCAAAGTTTTGTGCCCAACCATATGCTTCCACTACAAAAAGTTCCCAAAGTACTCCTAATGTTGAAAAAATTCAATTGAGGAAAAAAATCCAAGTGGATCAACAAGGACAAGTAACCACCACAGTGCAAGGCCAATCCTCTACCCAACAAGGTCCATCTTCATCAAACAATCCAATTGACCTTCAAAGGAAAATGGTCCCACTAGTCCCTCAAATGTACTAAGGAAATTCATTGATCAAAAATCCCATCAATCAGGGAAACTACTTGGTCACAAACCTAATGAATCAAGGAAACTCATTAGTCCCAAATAAAACACACCAAGGAAATGCATCCAATCCATTGGTCCCTCAACATCAAATCAAGAAAGGGAATTCATCCAATCAATTGACTTAAAGTCAAATTATACCACCAATATCACAACACCAAGTGACACCATCTCAACCTTTGGTCCCCCAAGTAATGAAAACTCAAATGGGACGTCAAGCCTACATTCCTCCACCCCAACCTCAAATTTTACAAGGAATGATAGCACAAAATAAATGAAAAAATGTAACAAATCCAAATCTAATGTCCAACCCTCAAAATCTCATCACAAATCAACCACCCCATAATCAACTCAACCCACAAATCACTCACAACATAGTCCCCCAAAATCCACCACTCATTCCACAAAATCAAAATATCTCAAGCCAATACATGCAAACAAGTCAATTTAACCCAAACAAAAACATATTTTCTCAATCCCAAGGTTAAAATTCCCTATCATGAATCAACAAATAACAAGAAGCTCACATTCTAATGTAAAAACAACAAGCTCAGTTTCTGGCGCAACAAAAACTAGATCAATTACAAGCCCAACAACAACAACAAGATCAACTACAAGAACAATAACAAGACCAACAAAAAATACAATTGAAAGTGCAACAATAGGCTCAATTACAAGCTTAATTGCAAGCACAAAAATAGGCTCAATTACAATCCCAACAACAAGAATCCCAATTACAAGAACAATGATGCACTCAAAAATAAAAAGTGCTTGCACAACAACAACAAAAAGGCTTGTAGTACAACCACTAACAATCATACAAAAGCACACAAAAAAATGTATTGAATCAAAACACATAAGGAACATACACCACACCTCCACCATTATCACCATTACATACATAATATCAAAAATGACCATACGCCCCATATAACACACCCCCATATCAAAATACCACATTTAATTCATCAACCATTGAACAATATACCACATATGCTTCATCGCCAAACTCTTAAGATGATTTATCCTCTCAAATTAGGGCACATACATTAAAAATCCAAGACACCCAAGTGGGGAAAATAAATAAATCACATGCAAAATGAGACTTGTTCCCATACCCCTTTGATAAAAGCATTGGAATGATACCATTCCTACCTAGATTTGAGATCACTAAGTTTGACAAATGTAAAGGGAACGGAAATCTAGAGGATCATATGAAAGAGTTTTATGTGGCATGTATGGAAGTTTCTTATAGTCACTCATATTTATTGCAAATTTTCCCACGTAGGTTGGGAGGACCAATAATAGAATGTGAAGCATTTTTCCCTTCGAATATTTTTCCCTTCTGGCATTTTCTTCATTTATGCTCTGGGATGGATCTGTGCCTAAAGGGTGAAGACTACTCTCATATAAATATGCACAATTTGTCATGTGGTGTGATGTAGGAGCATCCAAGCAAATGTGCGGTTTGATTTTATTTCTTTTGATTTCATTGTAAACTGTTTGATTCAATTTTGGGTGGTCAATTTAAAGATCCTCAATTGATAGTATTGTCAACAATTGGAAAAGTGTCGTGAATGCAATTTTAATTCCAATTGAAATTTCAATGCTACCATAGTCATACTTGGAAAACTTTTCTATGTTTTTAAGAACAATACAAAATGAGTCAACACTCAGACATGAAGAGTCATTTCGAAAGACAAAAATTTAAACAAATTATTAAATCTGTAGTAGAAGATAAAGATTTGCAACTGAGAAATTGTAAAGAGTTAGATTCATGTGACATCATTGAATTGGATGTGGGTGTTGATTTAGTTTGGAAGGACTCTTCAAATTCCATCAAAAGGAAATGATTGAAGAAGGAATTACTGGTGAGGGGAGGAGTAGACTGCATGGGAGCTTGGGGAGAGGAGAAGGGGGGCACGAATACTGCAGTAGGGAAAAAGAGAGGAGACAAGGAAAGTAGTCACCCAAGAAAGGAAATAAAAATTGTAATACAAACAACATTCTCGAACCATGGAGATCTTGCCAGCATGAAGAATGTTGTAAAAAGAACATAGGAGAAAATAAGAGGATAGTTTGCATGTGAAGAAATATTATAAGCTAAAAACAATGAGAAATGTATTGAAAGAGGATGGCTACATTTAGAATGGAAGGAAGATAGTTTTTAAGTATTTAAAATGAAAAACTAAGTGAATGATGGCAACGTAGAAGTTTAGACTCAAATGTAATATCACTGAGGTCAATGGAATGTAACTGAAGAGGTCGCTGGTTCAAACAAAATTATTGTACATTTAAACACATTGAATGATGAGACAAGGGCATATTCGAATGGAGGAAGATATTTTTGATGACTCGGCACAAGGAGATGGTGTAAAATCCCAAAGTCAAGGAGAAAGTCATGTAGTTAGAACATGGGTAGAGGGAGTCACACAAGAAGGAGCTTGAAATACTTTGGATATGAAACAAGTCTAGAGTTAATACATTTAGGTATAAATATGTGATGCAATTTGGGATGACAAAAGAGTATGTGAAGGGAAAATATGTAGAGAAACAAAGGAAGTACAAGGAAGTGTGGATTGAAGATAAAATGAAAGGTTGCAAGAATCGAGCCAGAGTAGAGGGAGGAGGAAGATAGTGCAACCGTGGATTTTCCAAGAAAGTAATTGTATTTTCATGAATTATTGAATAAATAGAAGTGAAATAAATTGTTTTCAAAATCTAAGTAGTTGGGTGTGCAATTATTTTTTACTGTTAATTTGACACAAGTAATTTTAAAATTTGGATAAATCATTCACAATTTTTTTTGTAATCTAAAATTTGGAGTTCTATGAGAGAGTTGTGTTTTCTCTACATCAAATTGGTATCAGAGCTAGAAGACCCCGAGAGTGCAAGGTATGCACCAAGACATGAGATTTGTAAGAGAAAGTTTGTTGCACATGTGAAAGAGAGTCTATAATTGCTATCCTCCAATAGAGATAAAGTTGGGTACAAGGCGTAGGGTTCCTCCATAGAGAAGGTGGTAGAGGAAGCATCTTCCAGAATATTTGTTTGGTAGAGGGTAGTTGTGTGAAGGAGTACTTATAACTATAGAGGGACTTATGAGTCTCTAAAAGTAGCTTGATTTTTGAAGAAAGTGTTGTGTGAAGGTAGATTATAAGAGATGAAGTTTTCCAAAGAAGAAAATATGTAGATACTTGAAGATGTCCAACAAAAGATTTCAAACATGACTCACATGTTGCTACCCTGCATTCAGTTAGAGCTTGAATCTTTTCTTCCTCGGGATTATGATGTAGGAGCATCTAGGAAAATGTGCTTTCGATATCAACCAAAAAAAAATTGTGGTTTGATTTTGTTTCTTTTCTTTCATTGTAAGTTGTTTCATCCAATTTTGTGTGGTTGATTTAAAGATGGTCAATTGATAGTGTTGTCAAAAATTGACAAAATTTCTTGAGTGCAATTTTAATTCGAATTCAAAATTTTAATGTTGTCATCATCATACTGGGAAAACTTTGCTACCTTTTTAAGAACAATCCAAAATGAGTGAACACTCAGACATGAAGAGTCATTTGGAAAGATGAAACTTTAAAAAAATTATAAAATCTGAAGTAGACGCTAAAGAGTTGCAGCTAAGAAACTGTAAAGAGTCATATTCATGTCACATTATTGAATTGTTTGTGGGTGTCGATTCGGATTGGAAGGACTCTTCAAATTCCATCAAAAGCAAATGATTGAAAAATGAATTACCGGTGAGGGGAGGAGTAGCTTGGGGAGGGGAGAAGGGGGGCACAACTACTTGAATAGGGAAAAAAAGAGGAGACAAGGAAAGTAGTCACCCAAGAAGGGAAAGAAACATTGTAGTGCAAATATCATTCCTCAACCATGGAGAACTTGGTAGCATAAAGAATGAAGAATGGTGCAAAAAGAATTGCAAGAGAAAATAAGAGGATAGGCTATGTGTGAAGAAAGAGTGTAAGCTAAAAAAATGAGAAATGTATTGAAAGAGGGTGGTTGTGTTGGCATATGGATTCTATTGTTGTCATTGATGGCAACCTAATTCACTCATCCAATCTATACTCTAGTATTGGCTCATACCACTAGAACAACATGAAGAATAGAGCATCTGATTGAAGGCAAAGATGTCGATCTAAATACCTCGCTGGAATATTATTTTTAGTTGTGGATCTCAAAGGAATTTTTTTGGATGTTTTTATTACCTTATTCAAGAAGTATATTGATGTGCATTCATTGTCGTACAATCCAAAAGATCCGGTGCACTAATTTTTTGATTATCTGTGTTAGAAGTCCGACTTGGTAGAATTAATCATTGTGGATGTTTAAGAAGCAATTGGTTTTTTTTTTTTGTGCTTAAATATTTATATTTGGGTCCTCTTTATGTATTAACCGACTTTAGAGGATACGCATAAAGAATTAGTGGTTGATTTTTCCAACAGTTGAAAAGTATTTTATGTTTTATGTAAGCTAACATATAAATGATCAAATCCCTCACAACGGATATATATGAGATCATTAGTATCATTTTGAAGATGTGAATGCATGTGAAGTATATGAGTGTGTGATGTGAAGATCACAAGGATAGTGGTGTGAATTCATTTGTGCATGGATTTGTGTTTTGAATTGTAGAGGAGAGTAGAACAGAGTAGAGCAAATAACATAATCAGACTGAGGATCCATAATCTAATCCATGAGCCTAACAAGAACTATAACTTGGCATAATTAGATTCTACTACTTTAGTTCAACCCTTTAGATGGTTTTAATCTAAACTTTTGTAAGGTAATGAGACTTTATATTGAGCAATGAGCTCTAGGAAATGTGCCTGAATGCAAGTGAATTCCCTTTTGTAAAAACTTATATTTGAGTACTCAAATTGTGGATTAACCTCCATTGTGGTTTTTCCCGCTAACAGGGTTTCCACATAAAAATCCCTTTTTTATGGTGTTGTGGATAATTACTTTGTGTTTTTACATCTTTCATTGGTTTAATGTTAAAATGGTTCAATTATCAGATTAATTAAATTCAGATTTATAGAACACTGATTCACCCCCCCTCTTAGTGTTCCCTTGAGTCCAAAAATTGGTATCAAAGCATCTAGTTCCTTTAAAGAAGTTTAGCAACTTGTGGTGGATCTTGGAATGTAATGGACTTTGGTAGTCTTCAGCAACAAATTTTGGTGACACTTGATTACCTTGATCAATCTAAAGCAGAAGTCCAAGAATTGAAACAAAATATGAGGGATGCTAAGAAATTCATTCAGACATTGAAAGATCAGATTGTTAAATCTAGGGAAAAGAGGAAAGACATTTGTGACCAGATTAAGCAAAAAGAAAGCAAAAGCATGGATGATGTTCACCCCAATCAAACCTTGAAGGAAATAACTAAAGAATGTGAAAATATTTCTAGAGACAATGCTATCCTAAAACATGAAATGGAATCTATGGTGATGAAGCCGACTAAAGAGATTGAAGCAAGGAAGAAGAATGAGGAGAAAATTGACCAGTCCTTAA
Organism: Sequoiadendron giganteum; assembly: GCA_007115665.2. Lineage (NCBI taxonomy): Eukaryota > Viridiplantae > Streptophyta > Pinopsida > Cupressales > Cupressaceae > Sequoiadendron > Sequoiadendron giganteum. The sequence goes on from CM021102.1 coordinate 446,425,025, forward strand.
AAGAAAGATTTGATGAATAAAAAAGAGAAAATTTAGAATTCATTCAGTTAGAAAGTGAACTTCAACAATCCATAAAATATGAAGAAGAACTTGAAAAACATCTTATTATTCTTAGGGATGAACTTGCTACTGCAAATGAATACAAGGAGAAGTTCAAGATTAGTTTTTTTAAGTTTGATGAGCTGACTCAAGGATAGAAGAATGGAAATGACAAAAGAGGTCTTGGATATGGGAAAGGAGAAAGTTTTGGATTTGGAAAAAATAATTTTAGGAAAGGAAATCATATGAACAACAGTGGAAGGTATCCGATAATATAACCTAATGCTCAAAAGTTTAATGGATATTGTTTTTTTTGCAATAAATTCGGTCATATGGCTGCTCAGTTTAGAAGTAAAATGAAATCAAGTAATCCATCATTTTTTGGTTAGTGTTACAATTGCAAAATATTTGGTCATAAATCAAATGAATGTAGAACTATGTCAAACTACTTTTCCAATAAAAGAAATGTTGTATGTTATACCTATGGAAGATTTGGACATATTACTAATCAACGCAGCTCAATAATAAATAATGGAATGATTGGTCTAGACAAGGAAATACCGTGTGTTACAATTGCAATATATATGGTCACATTGCAAGATTTTGCAGAAACAAAGATATGGATAAAAGAGGTCTGGTATACAAAGACAAAATACATAAAAAAATGATAAAGAAAAAGGAAAAATGATTGTGGATGAAATAAGAATTCAAATGAAGAATACATGGGTAAGGAAGAATGAATCTGATGGTGGAAATGGTTTTTCACCCAAACCTACTTCTGGTAATTCTTCCAAAAATTGATCTTGGGCCATTGGCCTCTGAGAGTTTTTCAAGAAAAAATTTATCCCCTATCTGTAGCTAGTACCAGAATGTGAAGGATGATCTAAAAGGTGTATCAATGATATGCAGAGATTTTGGAAAACATTCAGAAAGAAGTTTCAATAAATCATAGGTCCATGAAATATTTTTCTCTTGTTATTTGAGAAAATAGAGTATCCAAGAAACCTAAGGCAAAGGAATTTATTACAAGTGTGCAAGTTATAAAAGACAAGTTGGAACCCTCATTTGTCACTTTGAATCAAAGGAGAAAAGGAGAACACTCGCTAGAAAATTTTTGAAGAAGTGAAGTTAATTCAATAGCACATCTTGAAACACATCAGGAATTTCAGTTGTTTTTAGATTTTCCATATAGTTTAGTGTGCAGTTGATAAACGTAAAATATGAAAGGAAGAATGGAACAAATAAAAGGGTCAATCAATTTGGATGAATACAACAATGAAAATATTAGGTCCATGAGAAATCTATTGTTACCCAATAAATTGAAGTGGTTAAGAGAAGCCAAACACAAGAATTTGGTTATTTGGAATGAGTTTTTGTACTTCGAGAACACAAAATTCATTAAATTCATCTTGAGCAGATTGCATGATGACACCTTGATTTTGGACGAACCCTACATCATTTCGAAGGAAGTAATTGAAAATTTGACTAGATTATGTAAATTCGGGGACATACTAAGAAAGAAATCCATTTAGAACAAAGAAGTTGAAATCCTAACTAGAATAATTAGAGATCAAAGGGCATTGATAATCTCAACAATCAGGAAACCTGTGACAAAGTACATTGCGCACATAATATCATATAAAGTATTTTCCAAAAATAGAGAAGGAGCAACTTTGGCTGGTGTAGTCTACATCTCTTACAAGATGATAATGGAAGGTTTGGACTTTGACCTGTGTGGACTATTAAAGGATCAATTGATGGAGAATGTACAATTAACAAAAGAGACAAGCTACCCTTTCAGGTCTGGTACATTTTTCATATGTTTGGTAATGTATTTTTTAAATTGTCTATCGATGATCAACAATGTGGTGTGAAAAGTAAATGAACTGGTATGCAAAAAAATATACTCACACTCTAAGATCTTTGCTAATTGGGATCAATAATTTCAAATTTTCCTTAAGATTTTACTTGGAAAGTGTGGCTTAGTTGGTATTTCTCTTTCGGTAAGAGAATTTGAAGTTGGTTCCTCTTCTGGTGGCATGGAGAAAAAGAAGAAAAGAGAAAAATAAACTATTGAATATAGTCCTCTGGAATGCAAGATTCCTAAAATCAAAGGAAAAGGAAAGGAACATGAAATTGTGGATATACTAGATGAACAATATGATGAAGAAACTAAGGATCCATAGGAAAATGAACCAGAATTAGCTGAATCGGAATGAGAAAAGGAAATGTCAAAAGCAAGTGAAGAAGAAGATGGCCTGTCAAAGGAGAAGCTTCAACAACTTATTCATAAGAAATGTGGAATTCAAAAAACTGCCAAATTATGGTCTATCAGACCATCATATGATCAAGATATGATTCTAAGTGTTTGAAGTGCTCATATTGTGAAAATTCAGATCAAATGGGAGAATTTGTAGAACATATTACCTAAAGAAATTATTGAATGCATAAAAGAAATAATGAACTCTGAATCTCAAGACAAAGAAGAAGGTGAAGTTATCTCACATTTGAAGGGGCAGTTTAGGCTATCACTCACCAAGTTGAAAAAGAGGATGAATGAGATGAGGAAATGCATAAATGAAACAAATAATATCTACAACTATTGCATCTGTTGGCCTCATGCAATTCAAAAATACAAAGAGAAACTAGAGAAGATTGAAACATAGTTGAATGGGATTGGAAAGAACTTTGATATGTTTCAGGATCAGGATGGTAAAATCGGGAAGAGAATTCAAGAACTGCAATCCGAGTACACAAAAGTCTAGTTCACTAAAAACAAACTTGTGGATACTTTTTGGAAAGTGAAGGACCTAACTAAATGTAAATTGGAGAAGATGGTTGAGATACTGAGGAAAGGTAAAAAATTAGAGGATGTGATTACAATTCTAGAATCCCTCACTAAGATTGTCAACAAGACATCCAAGAATAACAACATGATTATAATAATTGGGATTGTTATAGATTCTTGGAATAAATTCCTTCCTAAGATGAAGGAAAATCACAAGATAATTTTCTAAGATGTAGTTGTTCTTTTCAAAGTTTTGAATCAATTTTGAAAATTTGGTTATTTTTATAAAAGGGGAGAGAAAGCAACACATGTTTTTGTTCGCATATTTTTGTCATTAATGTCAAAGGGGGAGAGAATGTAGTGAAAAATGCCTCATCAATCTAAGGGGGAGAGAATGTAGTGAAAAATGTCTCATCAATATAAGGGGGAGCTATGCTTTGGAATTTTGAAGCTTTCGAAGTGTACTCATATTGATTTGGTCACTTAGTCATTTTTCACTAATTGTTTCCATCAAATCCAAAGGAGGATATTGTTGGCATACGGCTTCTACTATTTTCATTGATGGCAACCTAAGTTACTCATCCGATCTATAGTCTAGTATGGGCTCATATCGGTAGAACATAATGAAGAACAAGGCATTCAGTTAAAGGAAAAGATGGAGATATGAATACCTAACCAAACTATTATTTTGAGTTGTGGATATAAAAGGACGGTTTTTTTATTTCTTTATTACCTTATTCGAGAAGTATATTGATGGGCATTCACTAGCCTGCAATCTAGGAGATCGAGTGCACTAATGTTTTGATTATCTATGTTAGAAGGCTAACTTGGAAGAATTAATCATTATAGATGTTTAAGAAGAAATTGGTTAAATATTTTTATGCTTGAATATGTTTATTTGGGTCATCTCTATGTATTAACCAACCTTGGAGGATACGCATAAATAATTAGTTGCGTATTTAGCTGACTGTTGAAAATTATTTTATGTTTTATGTAAGTCGACATATGAATGATCAAATCCTTGAAAACGGATATATATATATGAGATTGGTAGTATAATTTCAAAGATGTGAATGTGTAGTATACGAAGTATATGAGTGTGTGATGAAAATAGTAGAAGGATACTAGTGAGAATTAATTTGTGCATGGATTTGTGTTGTGAATCGCAGAGGAGAGCGGAACAGAGTAGAGCGAAGAACAAAATCAGACCAGAAATCCAAAATATGATCCATGAGCCTAAACATAATTGTAGCTTAGCATAAGTAGATGACACTACTTCATTTCAACCCTTCAGATGATTTTAATCTGAACTCTTTTAAAGAAATGAGCCTTTATATTGAGCAGTTAGCTCTAGGCAGTGTGCCTGAATGCAAGTGAATTCCCTTTTGTAAAAACTTATATTTGAGTACTCAAATTATGGATTAACCTCCATTGTGGTTTTTCCCCTAACAGGGTTTCCACATAAAAATACTTGTATTATGGTTTTGTGGATGATTACTTTGTTTGTTTGCATCTTTCTTTGGTTTAATGTTGAAATGGTTCAACTATCATATTAATTTAATTTATATTTGTTGAACACTGATTCACCACCCCCCCTCTCAGTGTTCCCTTGAGTCCAATAGGTTTCATTTGGAATCGAAGGAAGATAGTTTAAATAATTAAAAATGAAAAACTAAGTGGATGATGGGAATGCAAAAGTTTAGACTCAAATGCAATCACATGGAGGTTGATGGAATGAAAGTGAAGAGGTCGTTGGTTCAAACAAAGTATTGCACATTTAAATACATTGAATGATGAGACAAGGTTAGATTCAAATGGAGGAAAATATTTTTGATGACTCAGCACAAGGAGATGGTGTAAAAGCCCAAAGTGAAGGATAAATTTGCACATTTGGAACATGAGTAGAGGGAGTCGCACAAGAAGGATCTTGGAATACTTTGGATAAATTTTTTTTTGGAGTTAATACATTCAATTATAAATATGTGATACATAGTTTGGGATAATAGAAGGGTATGTGAACGGAAAATATGTAGAAAAATAGAGGAAGTAGAAGGAAGTGTGGGTTGAAGATAAAATCAAAGGCTACAGGAATCGATCTAGAGTAGAGGGAGGAGAAACATAGTGCAACCATGGAGTTGTGGGGAACACAATTTTATTTTTCATGAATTCTTGAATAAATAGAAGTCAATTAAAATGGTTTCAAAATATAAGTAGTTGGGTTTGAAATTGTATTTGATTGTTAATTTGACACAATAATTATCAAATTTAGATAAATCATTCATGGACTTTGTTGTAATCTAAAATTTGGAGTTCTATGAGAGAGTTGTGTTTTCTCTACATCATGGTGGCTGCACAAATTTATATATATCATTTTCCTTTTGGGATTGAATTAGGATAGGTGTTAGCTTAGTAGGGATTCTATTCAAAACCATTCTCATAAAATCTAAAATCTCCCGCTCAATTGATATGTCATCTAATTCATCGATAAATTTGTATCTTTTGCGAAAAAATCCTTTTCAGTGGAGTTTTTTGGGAGCACGATAGATGTCTTTCTTTTGAGGTGGAACCTTCGAGTTGGTATCATCAATCTCTATAGTTCATCAATCAAATTTTTCCAGGCTATGTTAAAATTCAATTACCTTTTGATACTATATCTTTGCTAAATATCTAAAACCATTATTAAGGTAGTTGAGAATTTGTGAGCAAAGATTACTACAATTTAATCAAGATCTAGGATCAGATTGTGAGCTATTAGATTCAAGCTTTTGGCAGTTTCTTCTTCTGGATTATTTGTGGCAGTGTCCTTTGGCTATAAATAGATGTTGAGAACAGTTAAAAACAAAGAGTTCTCAAGTTTTCTTCAAATAATATTTTCAAAGAATATAGACATAGGGAGCTTTATTTTTTTAGAAATAGGAGGGTTTCTAGAGAATAATTCTTATTGTCTTTAGTATGATGTATTTAATTCATACTATCATCAAATTGGCATATGAACTCTATTTTTAGTTAATATATAATAAGAATTTTATCTATTAGAAATAAATTTGTGGGATTGTGCATGTTATGGCCTTTGTCAAGTTTCTTGTTCGTATTTACTTCATTTTGAAGCATTGTGTTAAGGTCTCCCATTGATATTCAAGTTAATTATTTTAGATCCTTTTTGATCTTCTATGATTTATGTTATCTTTCAAAAAATGGATCATGTCGCTTAAGCTCTTTCATTTTCAATAAAAGATATGTCATTTTTCATATTATGCTTCAAAGGAGGAAGGATTCTGTGAATATCTAAGTGTTATTGTTAATTCTTAGGGTTTTCTTATCTCTGATTAGACCTTAATGGATGCTTCCCATGGGGAGATTTGAAAGATGACATTTTACTTTCTCTATCCTTTAATGCTCATTCTCTCACCAACAATGAAGGGTATGTGGAATTCTATGTCTATCTTATCAGTTATAAGAAATGGTTAAGGTTTAAAATGTTGTAAAAGTTTTGATGCATCGCCATCTTTATGTTTTATTTACATTTTTTCCCCCTTTTCCCCCAAAACACAAAGAAGAGTCAACTTTCTTTAAAAGTCCTAGACGTCATTCACTGAGGCGTAATTCATCCCTCACTCATTGAATTTACCATAAGGCTATTCAGAGAGGCACAAGCTTTAATGATCAAAAGTTTTTTTCCTAGCATGCCAAATGGGACCCAAAGCTTTTAAAGCACATGATTGGAAGTCATAAATACTTCTTAAATTAGACAAAGAGGAGAGATTGGAGATCTCATGCCCAAAGTTCAAATGAGGGCATCTTTAATAGGGCAGTTCTAGTACTCCCAATTACCTACTTCAACACCTAGAAAGAGAATATTTGTGGGTTTTGTATCACCTATAAGAAGCAACTAGGAAAGAAAATTTATCCCATAATCCAAAGATGTATCTACTCCACCAGAAGGTCAAACCTTCCAAATCAGAATACCGATCTACCCTATCCATATGAATCTATTTATAATGGCTCATATAGGTGCTCTCTCTCCTAAACACTTTATAACCTAGGATAGAAGTGGCTTGCCACAAAAACCCACATCCCTAGATGTATGGGATTTCATACCCATCAATCCTCTCAAGAAAATCTCAAAGTTTTCTGGATAGGATTTTAAGACCCCTTCCAAACATATCCAAGATATAGTGGAAGTATGCAGAGTACATAACATCATAGAAGATAATTTAGCCCTTAGGTGACTAGTCACGCCTTTCAAAGGAAAGGCTCTGGACTAGTATAAGTCCTTAGCTTCTGGTTCTATCTACTCTTGGGATCAACTCGATGAGAAGTTGTTCGAGTGCTTCTCAGAGAAAAGAGATCAATCCTATTTGCTACACAAATTAATCACTATTAAGAGGGCCGCACAAGAGGCCATGAGGGACTTCAACAACATATTCTACAAAAATTTGCAGAGGATTCTTGTGAGAGTCAAGCCTCTAGAAGCTATGGCATTATAGTTCTACCTAAAAGGATCTCAATTTAGACATCGCAATCATGATACAATATATGGGAGGAGATACCATGCCAGATGCAGAAGATCTAGTTGTGCATGCCCATGTTCATGGAAATATCTGGTGACCCCTCGGAATAAGTGGATCTTGGTGCCTCTACTCCGAAAATAGGGATGTTGGCTACACAACCATCCATGTATGCATAACTAGGAGGACAACCCAACATGTTTGACTCTTCTTCATTAGCAACAAATATGAATGACATGAAGAACCTCATGTGGTCCTTCACAAATGATTTAGTCCTCATCTGACTATAGCAAGTAACTTATTTGAAACCTCCCATGCAGACATATCAAGGAGGAAGGACATATTATCAACAAAATGGATATCAAGGAGATCCAAAAGGATGAAATCAAAAACCAACTCCTCTAAATTAGATATTCCAAGTCACCATGCTACTTCAGACTATTAGGAATAGTCAAAGAAAATATTTGGTCCTAGGCCAGAACAACCTAGATGAAGATGATAATGCATGGTGCTTCTCATGTGATGATAGCCATATGCCTCAAAATTATCCATGGTAAAATATTCAATTGAATATAGAAGAGAAAAGAGGTCAAGGTGTGTTTTCAAACACATAAAATATCAATCTCTTGATATGAATATTCCCTGCTTCAGAGAACAAATGTAAGGGATGCATTTGCAGCAAGAGCTAGATATATCACCCAACCAAGCACTTTTTTCTTTGATGGAGGAAGAGGATGCAATATTTGCAAAAAAAATTCTAAGGACTAATACCCTACAATTATGATCAGACTACAACATGAGGTCTAAAAGAAGGCTCATAGGTGAATACATACAACAAGCTCTATAATAACCACAACCACAAAAATTGCAACCACAAGTGGAATAGGCCACACAGGTCTGACCCACTCAACAATTAAAAGTTCATTGTTGCAAGAGAAAGAGGTGGAAAAAGCACCAAGACCATCCATGTTAGATCAACCTCTTTTGAAGATGAGAGAAATACCACCGTTGAAGCCCAAGGTCGCATCGCTTGGAATGCTTAATGTGGTTGAGTAGCTAAATAAGGAATTTTCTAATATGTTTCTATGGGATTTCATATCAATTCTAAAATGGAAGACATTTCTCTAGAAGGATCTAAAGAAAGAAGAAATCTCGCAGATGGATACGATTCCACCACAAAATCAAGATAAATACAAGGAGTTTATTTCAAACCCTCAACCTTTAGAAGTTGTGGCATATGTAAACATCATGGACAATGTAAATAGGAAAGAGGTAAGAAAATCAAAGCCACCCCATTTATTTTTAACACTTATCATGGGAGATAAGCTTTTTACACAATAAGATGATTCATTCGAGAGCTAGTACCACGGTAATGCCTAAGCAAGTGACTCAATCCTTGAAACTTAAATATGAGCCTCTTGAGAAAGGGATCATCTAGTTAGATGGGAATGTCTCAAGCATCGGTCATATCAAGGACCTATATTTGACCCTCTTCTCATGTCCAAGCCAAACCATCACACAAGAAGTAGTTGTGATAAGCATCCCCTAAGTATTTGGGATGTGTCTTTCAAGGGAATTTATAGACAATATTGGTTGATACCTAGCACCCAATTGGTATCATTTGATACTATAGACAAAGAATGGGGAAAATTTTAAGATCCCGTCTTAATCCTTGCACCTTGAACATATAGTCAACAATATATTTTTGTGCTTTGAAGTACTACATACCTACTTCTCAAATAGAGGTATGTAATATGTAGAAATGTTAGAAGATTGTCCCCAAGCGATCAGACCCATAAAGAGGAGGTCCTCCTCAATTAGTTTATTAATTTTGATTAATTTGGGAACTTCCAAGCTACCATATTGGGAACCTATGTGATCTTTGACGATGACCAAGTCTTCTTGATATTGGAAAGGGAGTGGGAAAGACCTAGTGGACCAAGAGACAACATCATATGGAAGCTATATTTCAATGGTGCCAAATACAAAATCATTTTCAAAGTAGACACCTGACTAGTGTCTCTGATTGGATCAAAAACCCTCAAATCTTTCTACTTCTAGTTCCCATGCTTGAATAATAATGTAGAGTACGAGGCTTTGGTTCATGGTTTCATTCTCCTAGAATGGATGTGTGTGAATAGAGTACAAGTGTTTGGAGATTTAGAGTTGGTCATAAGCCAAGTCCACGGATAGGCAGCTACAAGAATGTAAGAATGAGGTCTTACAGACACAGAATATGGGATACAATTGAGATTTTTAAATTTCTTAACATATAGGTCATCCCATGATATCTATAATGTCATTGTATATTGGATGGATTTCACTGTCTCATAGTTTGATCCAACCCCCAAATCAACAAGGAAATAGAATGAAGTGCAAACCATCATACAACCATCAATTCTTGACAATGGTTAGAACTGGTTGGTTTTTGAGGACAATGTTCATATTGCTTCTTTCTAACAAAATTCAAAGGTTTTTGATAGTTCACAATTGAATCTAAATTGAATAGTGAAGGACAAGTGATCTAATTAAAATTAAATAAGCTCTCATGAGGCTTGATTTCTCTGAAAAATATCTTCGACTACAAAGATTTTAGAAATAGAAAGTAAAGATTCACCGCCAATGAAGGAGACTATGAAGATATCAATTTTGAGAATGGAAGAAAGCTAAAGGTCGGAAGAAACATCCCATAGAAGGAAAAGGGGATACTGCAAGGACTATGTTCTAAATACAAAATATTTTTAGCTTAGACTTACGACAACCTTAAAGGATACGATCTAGATATAATTCAACACACCCTCGACTTGATCATGGGCTCAAAGCCAGTTTGATAGAAGAAAAGCCTTGTGAATCTGAAGGTCAAGGAATTAATGGCATAAGATCTTACCAAATTAATCAAATCAAGAATCATATACCCAATCAAACATTCCATATAGGTATCCAACCTTGTACTAGTGTGGAAAAAGAATGGTAATATTTGGCTATGTGTGGATTTTAGGGACTTGATCAAGGCTTCGTTAAAATATCAATACCACTTTCTCTCAATGGAGAAAATTATGTAGATCATGGCCGAATCGTAAATATTCTCACTGCTCAGTGGTTTTTCGAGTTATGGCTAGGTATATGTGAAGGAAGAAGGCCAACACAAAACAATGTTCACCACTAAGTGGGGAAAATTTTCATACTCAGAAATGGCCTTCGAACTTTCAAGTTTTTGTGCCACCTTTTAGTAGACAATAGATATCTCCTTCAAAGTATTTTATAATCATATCATCCTGATATATCTGGATGACTTGACTAGTTTTTCAAAATGAAAGTATGATCATTTTGATCATCTAGAAAAATTATTCCAAAAGTCCCAATAGTTCAAGGTTTCTATAAATCCTAAGAAGTACATCTTTGGAGTGCCACACAGAAATCTATTGGGGTTTTTGGTATCAAAAAAAGGAATATCCATAGACCTTGAAAGGGTGAAGGCTATAATAGAGCTTCAACTACCAGTCAATGAGAAGGGGCTACAATATTTTTTGGGAAATATCAACTTCATCAACCAGTTCATCTCAGCCTTTGTGGGCATTGCAAGACCCATCACGCTGATGTTAAAGAAAAATTTAGGGTTTTAAGTGGACTCCCAAAGGAAATATTTCTTTCAAGAAAATAAATGCAGCAATCTTTGTAGCCCTAGTGTTAGCTAGCCTATACTTTGTGTTAGAGTAATAATTTATATACTTAATTAATTATATCATATTGGTTAATTAATTAAGTCACTTATTCCTTTAGTTGCTTAAGCTAAACTTAGGTGCATTAATAATTATTTATTAATTATTAAGTGTGCAAACTAGGATTTCATTTAGGGTTTCTTGATCTCCTTCATAAGGATTGATCTCTTTGTAATATTGGAGATTCTCATAATGCATTTTACACTTTGAGGTTTACAGAACTTCTTGTTTGTTCTGAATGTATTTTGCATGTGACAGGTGATTCCATGGAGGTGATCTTGGTTTTCTTACATGGTATCAGAGCTCTAGACCTGTAGTTTCCTATTCATGATCTGAAGATATGGCTTCTTAGTGAGTTTCAAATGCAAGGGTTTCCACAGGCATCTTTTTTGCAAGATCTAGGGGTAGCCAATTTTTTGACTCACTATGGGCTCAAGCGGACATCACCATCGCGTTTGCAGCACCTCAAAACCCTAGGAACACCTGTCGTTTGGTTGATTTTGGTGAACTTGATCTGGGAGGCAAAAAATTTTTACCAGGGAGGTCGTATAGCCTCCCCAGCACACATTTCGAGGTTGAAAATGGCACAAAAATCAAAAAAACATGTTTTGTTTGGGGTCTATGCATACGCCTCTAGTTATAAAGTATTAATGCACCTAAATTTTTTTGGAGACTACGCCACCGCCTCCAATTCTGAAGTGATCCACCACCGCTGCACCACCGGGCGGCCACCCAGCAGCCGCCACCGCTGGTGGCTCCCCCTCCATCCGTCGCTCCCATCGCCTCAGCCCTCGCAGGCTCCAGTGAATAGGTCGCGATCACATGGGGGACCAGGTGCTATGCGCCTAGCCCCCAGCCGACCTCCGAGCACCCCGTGTGGTAACATGGTATCAGAGCCTTGACATGCAACCCCTTCTCAAATTCTGGAGAAAACCATTGCAGATTTTGTTCAGGGTTCCTCGAGGATTTTATGCCTTGAGTTCATTTATGCAGCATCTTAGATCAGATCAGGCCTCACCGTTGGATTCAGAGTGTTGGAAAAAGTTAGGTTTGGCTTTCATTTTGCAGATTTTGGCCATGATTTACCAGATATGTGAGGGTTTCAGTTTTGGTATTTTTTTGCAAGCTCTGGAGGTCGCCATTTTTTTGAAGCATTTTGAGCAGAAATGGAGGTCACCATTGCGTTTGCAGTGGCCAAAAACCCTAACATCACCTTTCGTTTCATCGATTTTGGCGAAATTGGTTCGGAAGGAAAAAAAATTTTGCCAGGGAAGCTGTACGGCCTCCCCAGCACGCGTTTTAAGGCACGCAAATCAAAAAAAATGCAATAAAAAAGCATTTTGGGGATCCACGCTGGTGCTCACAGTGTAGAGAGGACTTATGGTACATTATGTCTATCTCTTTGTTCTGACCTTCTTTTTCATATTGAGTCTTGCACTACACCCCATGCGGTTTGGACTACTTTGCAGTCTTTGTTTGGGCAACAGGATACTATGAGAGGGTTTCAGTTAGAGAATGAGCTTATTGGCTTAAATCCTAGGGATTTTGATAGCATCCAGGAGTTTTTCACCAAACTCAAGTCTCTTAGATTGTAGTTGTCACAATGTGGTGTTCAAAAAGAAGACTCTCAGTTGATATTGTCCATTCTTTCTAAGCTTGGACCAGATTATTCAGTTTTTATTTCTACCTTTTATGCTACTAGGGATGCACTTGGTACTAGATTTACTATGCCTTCTTTTGATGATTTTGCATCTTCTCTCACTTGAGAGCAGGCTAAGTTGGCTAATATGGGCAAGTTGAAGCCCTCTTAATCACAGGCACTTATTGCATCACAGGAGCCCAGAGATCAAAAGGATTCTATAGGAAAAGGAAAGAAACAAAAACAAAAGGATTCCAAATCTTATGAGCAGCATAAGGAGTCCTCGTATTCATCATCCTCTTCTAAGGGGAAATCATTTAGGAAGGAGAAGGGCCCATGTGCATATTGAAAGAGAGAAGGACATGCCGAACATAATTGCTACAAGAAGGACATTGATGAGATGAAGAATCTTCTTCAAAAACATCAGATTGATTTGCCTTCTAGGATGTCTACATCATCTCCTTCCCCTCCTCCTTCTTCTTCTTCTTCTTCTTCTTCAGGCACAGCTGGTTTACATACTTCATCAGATATGAGGGGGCATGCTCTTTGTACTTCTTCAAGTCTTGGATCAGGGAGATGGCTTTTAGATTCAGGAGCATCTCATCATATGGCTTCTACATAGACTATGTTCACTTCCTTTGAGTCTCACACTATGTCTCCTATTTTTATGGGAAACAATACATACATGAGTGTTACAGGGAAGGGGTCTATTAATTTTGGGGACAACACTTTTTAGGATGTCTTGTGTGTTCCTCATTTGACTAAAAACCTTCTTTCTATATATCAGATCACACATAGAGGCAATGGGAGGTCTATGGACTTCACACCTGATTCAGTTATCATTAGAGACTTGGAGAGTAGAGTAGTTATTGCTACTGGGGTGGTGGATCACTCATCTCAGTTGTACTCCTTTGCAGATTTTGCTACTGATGGTGCTTCTGTTCCTATAGCTGTTCATCACACTTCTAGTGTGAATCATCATTCAGAGGAGACATTTGGCTACTTGAACATTGCAGTTCTCACTTCAGATCCTAATCTTGAGCCATCCATTCCATCTCCTCCACCTACTATTGCAGTTGTTGATACTTCTATGACTACAGATGTGGTTTCTTCTGTTTCAGTGCAGCAGGCTCTTGTTGAGCATCCATCTTTGGAGGTTCCTATTTAGTCTTCACCGATTTTAACTTCTTCATTTCTTGAGGTCACACCTACTTCTGTGGAGGCATCTTGGGCTACACCTACTTCACCTTCAGAGATTGCTTTCATTCAACCTCTTCCCTCTCACTTCTTTCAAGAGATGCAGTTTCTTCAGTTCTTTTGGGGCTACTTCATTCTGGGGGGGATCTGTGGTCTCTTTCTTCCTCTCTTCTGGGGGGGTTATTTCATGTATCTTTGTGATGTATTATGTCCTTGGGGGGTCTTATGGAGTCCTCCATCTTTCATCACTTAGTTTGCATTCTATTTTGGGGAGGAGTTTTGTTCCCACTGGGTTTTCTCCTTTACCCCATTTGATTTAGTTTGCATTGCATTTGTAAATGGGTACTTGATCAGGCCTTGTTGTCGGGACTCATATTTACATAATAATTTGCTTCTCCCTAAGTTGCAATTATGGGGGGTGTTGGTGTAATTATTTATTTAATTACACTTTAGCATAAGTTTACTTAGGCATATTTTATTTCCTTGGTTAATTAATAATCTTTATCTTATTGAGCTATCTTGTTACTCAAGATAAGATTAGGGTTGTGCATGTCTTGCTTTTTGCATGATTTCCTTTTGAAGGCTTTTGTAGTATTTGTAAAACAATTACATTCAATCAATTATTCTGGTTTATGCTTGCACATACTTTTTGCTCTGAGGGTTTTACAGAAAATCCTCTTGTTTGTTCTGGATATTTGTTGCATGTGATAGGTGATTGCATGCAGGTGATTCTTCGGGACTGTGAGGTTGATATTTATCAACTTCTAGATACTTCTCCAAGGATTTATTTCTCTATGTCTATATTTGACAACATAGCATAAGTTAGATGCTCACTCAGAAGGATGAAGAGGGAAGAAAAGAGCATACAATCACATTCCACTCTAGGAATCTCGAAGGATATCAAACCAGGTACAATTTTTGTAAGAAATAAGCCTTTTCCATTATTAAAATCCTCAATAAATTTTGACACCTAGTATCAGTCAACATAATCACCACTCTTGTTTCCCATTCCAGTATTCGAGAATACATCACAACATGTGAGATAATTGAAAAGAGGGCCAACTAGATCACCAAGATATTGGAATATGACATAGAAATTTGATCAAGAAAACTAATTGCAGGAAGAGGTCTTTGTGAATACCTTGCACACGAATTAAGCTCCTAGGTGGAAGAAGAGACCAACTAGGTCCATACAAATAAATTTGAGTTTGAAAAGTCATGGCTGGTAGATTAGACGTGATCTATGTATATTGGGTGATACTCAACCAACATCCCACCTCACAAAAGATGCTATTACTGACTACAATGCACCAAGTATGTACTAGTTGAGGGGATTTTATTTAAAATAACTTACGATGGTGTCATATTCTATTGCTTAGATAAGTAACACCTAAAAATAGTTTTAGATTTGATACTACTTTTTTTGCTCCCATATCAGTTCTAAGGGTGGACACTTCTCCACCAGAAATAATACTTTGAATATAATGTGAGAAGTATACTACTGGCTTTCCATGTTCTCTGAAGCACACCAGTTAGTGCATAAGTGTACTCAGTGCTAATATTTTATTAGCAAGTGGAAGAACTCCACCATCCCATTGAGCCTGGTCATGACTAAGGAACACTTTTCAAAATGGGGTTCGGATATTGTCAAGATGATTAATCCCATCTCCAGCATAAGCCATAAGTGGATACTTATGGAAACTAGTTATTTCACACGATGGACAAAGGTTGTTTCTCTGAAGAGTGCTATAGAAATAAAAATCGTTAATCTTCTTGAGGAGCTAGTGGCAAGGTTCGGTTCACCTAAAACCATCATATCCAATAACACACAATATTTTTCAGGCTCTAGGATATCGAAATTCACTCTCAAGGATGGGTTCTACCTCAAGACTTCATCTGATTATTACTCGCAAGGTAACAAGTTATCAAAGTTGACCAACAAGAACTTGATTAGGTTAATTAAGCCCATCGAGTGTGAACACTAAAATGAATGGTACAAACATTTGCGAGTTACTTTGTGGGCTGATAGGATTACTCCTAAGAAAATATTGAAGACCTCTCCTTACATTTTGGTGTATGGAAAGGAAGTGGTTGTGCCCATTTCCATAGAAATTTTGGCATTGCAACTATTGAAAGCTTTAGAAATTGAAGAAAGAAACAGAATGGAAGTAAGATTGGTGGAACTTTTAAAACTTGAAGAGAAAAGAAAAAATATGTATAATGTCATGATCGAGTGCCAACAGATAGTCAAATGATGGTTTGTTGAAAGGGCCTCAAGGCCAAATTTTTGGGAGGGAAATCTTATGTTAAAGTATGACAAACACACTAAAAAACTAGGGAAACATGCAAAATTTGACTCACTATGGAAAGGTACCTTTTGGATTCATGCATGCAAGGAAGGGAACACATATAAGCTAGAAGATATGGATGGAAATATTTTGGATATACCAAAAAATAGTATTCATCTAAAATTGTCCCATTAAAGCACGCAAATTTTTTAAATTTTCATAGTTATGTACCATAAGTAATTTTTTTTGTAAATATGATATATTTTTATGAATAAGCCATGAGAATAGACACAAAAATAGTAGAAAAGTATTATATTTGTATTCATTAAAAATATTTACAGTATAATACACATATCAAGCCTATGGATATGAGGGAATTTTGTATCCTTCTCATGTAAACCCAAAAAGAGATACATTCCAAAAAGAAAAAAGGGAGGCTACACAAAATAAGCAATAAAAACTAAATTCTTCATCCATCGAGTAGTCAAAATTTTTGCTTCTTTGTTTTTGCTTCAAGTAGGGCAGTAGTATGGGTTATTAGCAACACAACACAACACAACACATACCTCAATCCTTATTTCCATGTCTATACACCAGGAACTCAAAATTATTGTTCTAGTCGAGCCTTGGAATGTGCTCCAATTTGTACTTCATTAGCAAGAAGGAGGTCGTGGGTCAAGACAATGAGTGATGCCATTCAAAGTCCATGGTGCAGAATTCAATGAGAAAGGGAAGCTAAGTCACTGCTTCCCTGAAGTCGATGTGCCTATAAATATCCATGGCATTCAGTATGCCACCACTAGGGATAGCCACTTGCACAATCTCACCGATCCTGTCCAAGTATGCCAAATCGAACATAGCGTGCCATAATTCGATAATACAGGGCTTGGAGATTCCCAAATCCATCAAAGAGGTGATGAACTGGGAGATAATATTAGAGTTACATTGTGGTTGATTATCATCCTTGATGTAATCTTTTCCAAGAAACCATTTGAATTCCACGATAATGAGGTGGTCATTATTCCCCACCAAACATTTGATTCTATCACTACTAAATTTTTCCATGAAGGAATTTTGTAGCTTTCATCTCAAGAGATAAATTGGGGTACGTACGCAAGCCATGACAACAAAAAGCAAGCTAAAGCAAGCTAAAGGCAAGAGAAATGGAAAATATAGCAAGAGAAGTTTACTAACCCAAAAGCCAATTCAGTGAGTTTTTGCTAAGTTGATGTTGCTATTTATATAGAATAAAATGTGTTGGCAAGGTCGATGAATGGAAAATCCATATCCCATCAAATGTTAACAAAAAAATATCAAGGCAACAGGATTCGAGGGATGAATCGTACAAAATATCTAAAACTGAACCTTGAGAAATTATTTTAGGTGTTGGGAATTAAATGCTCTTATGTACCAATTGCTACCATGTGTCCATTGCTATCACCAATTCTAACTTTCTTACTTATGCGAGAAGACATTCCTTGAAGCACAAAACTTTGACAAATTAAATATGAATATCTTTTCAAAGTACTTTTCAACACTCAAAGCACATTTTCCATTGCTAAAGGCATAGTTCCCATCGCATGAGGCTTGTTTGTAAAAGGGGCGATGGAGGGAATATAATAATTACATTATTGTGGGAGAGTTAAAACTACCAAAGGATATGGATCCTATTCCACATGTATCATCTTGTTGGCGGCACTTAGTGAGCTAGTGGTAATGGAAACACTTTATTGCATGTACATGCAAGAAAATTAAATGCACCCAAAAATAATTTTTTTACAAGATATCAAGCAGTTGCTCCTTTGAAGAAGATTTCTACAAATCCTTCAATGAAACAATGGTAGAAACATCATCTTCTTGTTGACATGGTGGAGTCACATCCACCAAACCAGGCTACAACAACATCTTTG
This sequence comes from Sequoiadendron giganteum, assembly GCA_007115665.2. Classification (NCBI taxonomy): domain Eukaryota; kingdom Viridiplantae; phylum Streptophyta; class Pinopsida; order Cupressales; family Cupressaceae; genus Sequoiadendron; species Sequoiadendron giganteum. The sequence goes on from CM021102.1 coordinate 446,443,113, forward strand.
GGAAGGATTCATTTTCTAATGCCCTAGAGCTAGAGGAGTGAAGTTTTGCTCACACTAAAACCATACAAGTAGAAAAACTTGCATGTAAACCCTAAATCCCTTAGGGAAAGAGAAATACAGAGAATGATCACCCATGGGGAAACTAAAGGCTTTCTAACATGTCTCTGGTATTGTAGTTTTTCATAATTCATATTACTTGTAATGCACCCATGTCTAGAACTTGTGGATGCCTGTGTGAAGAGGCTAGACAAAGAAACATAGATTATCACTAGCAACAAGTTGAGGGTTGAAATCAACTCAATAGTCATCTAAGATATGTTGAGCATCCCCAAAAACAAGGGTGCCAAAATATTCAAACACTAAACAATGAAGGACTTCTGGAGGACCAAAAGAAAACAATTAAATTTTATATAGATGAAACAAATGACAAGATCAAAGGAAATTAACTCATCTTCCCTCCACTACACAAAAATTTCAAAGTAGATATACATTCCATTTTTGCATTCCTTTTCGATTCAGGTATTCTTCTTTTCTAGCACATTTGATTTTACATTAGAACACAAAAAATTTCAAAGCATCTTTGTCACTATTTAAGTTTGATTTAAAGGGTTTATACCAGCTAGTTTCAGTCTAGACCCATGTGATCTCCAAGGCATGGGATTATTACTGATTTGTGGACTATTTCCTACAACCAATATTCTTAGATTTGTCTCTTCATCCTCTAGGTCAGTTTTCCCTTGAATCCTTACAATGGATGTGTTAATAAATGGATTGACTCATGATAAATATTCTCAAAATAAATTAATCTTAGCCCTGCTTAGCGCTAGTATCAATCTGCTAATAGCTCTAAAAAGACAACAATTATATATTTGTTTCTTTTCTCTAGATTTTGGAGGTACAACTCCCTCACATGATATGCAATGAATCTAACTAAACTAAATAAATGCATGTATGTTTTCAACTAGATAGTAGGAAAGAAGACATACACTAGTTCAAAAATATGAAACTAATTTTGGATGTTGTGGTTGTGTTGCTGATATGTGGTTGCCATTGATGTCAACACTATTAGCATTGATGTCCTGAAGGTTGTATATGTTGAGGATATTGAGAAAATTATAATAAATATGTGGAAGCTGCTTATGGAGCTATGAAGTTCAGTTTTGTGGAAAGTTTAGTACCATTCTATTCAAAAGTAATGGATTAAAGGGTTTGTTTATGAGCCTATCTATTTTATACTCCAGATTTTTCAAAGGTGCACATCAAGATTGCAGCAAGCTATGAATTTTTGTGTTCCTACAGTTATTTTGTTACTGTAGCTAGTGTTTCTAGAAGAAGAGAATGTAATTCTAGTAATTTGAGTTGTTTTGTATGCTCTTGTGATGTTTGTTGATTTTTCTAGATCATGCTTTATCCTTGTTGCACATCCCTATTGATTGGTGTACTCGTGATTGGAGATTTTTCCTTTGCGTGTTTGGGTTTTCATGTTCTTGGCTGACATGGTGGTTTTAGCGTGTTGTGGATCCTCATGGAATAATTTTTGAATTTTTGTCACATTTGAGAATTTTCATTTACGTCTTCACTATGTTGTGACCGACTTCGGTTGGTGCGCATTAATATTTTTTCATGAATTAGGTTGATAGTTTGTATTCATTTATTATTATAATTTTTGGCCGACAAAGTTGGTGATGTAATTCCATGAAGCGGATATATAAGAGTGATTCTTTCTTCATTTTCAAGTGTGTGTGAAGTATGTAATGTGAAGTGTACAAGTGTTTTGTGTGAATATAGATCATATCATTCGATTGCAGAGAAGAGTGTGAAGAATATTTGTTGTGCCTAACCAGAAATTTTATCAAGCTTTTGAAGAATCTAATAACTTAGTTCAACCTCTTCAGATGGATTTAATCTAAAATTTTATGCAAGACAATGTGTCTTCTTTGAGTAGTGAGCTCTCGGTAGTGTTCCTGAATGCATGTGCATTGCTTATTCATTTTCCTTATACATTTAAAAGGGTATAACTTATGGATTAACCTCCACCATGGTTTTTACCCTAACAGGGTTTCCATGCAAAAATCTTGGTGTTATGTATGTTTCTTATGTATTGTTGATTCATGCTTTCACTGTTATTTATCAGATATGAGATTAAAGGTTGATAAGGTTAAATAAGTTTTAAATTCTATGACAACTAATTCAGTCACCCCCTCTCAGCTATCTATCCTTGTTTTTACAAAAATTGCTATTAGAGTTGGTTCATCTGAAGAAGTGTAATTGTTGGAGTTGAGAAGATACAACTTCATAGGAGCCTAGTGACCTCTGCAAGCAATAATACCTATTACAAGGAGAAGCAAAGAGAAGCAAAAAAGAAAATGCTCAAGAATGTGGAGCAATGTATTCACCCAAAATGTAAAATGAATAATGATACAAAAGATAGTTTTCAACCATATATAGATGAAAACCCTAAAAAGGAAAACCCTAGGCTTGCACAATAATAATTAATAAAGTAATTAATTAGTATGCACCTAATGTTAGCTTAAGTGAAAAAGAGGTAAAAGGGAACTTTACGTAATTAAACAAATATTGTTTAATTAATAAAGTAAATGTCCAATTACTCTAACACCCCCCGTTAAGCTAGAATTAGAGTGAAGCTAAAACCTAGAAGAAGCTATTGAAAGAAAACACAATGGGTCCCGGAAACAAGGCCAGATCAAGTACCCAAGTACAAAGAAATCTCTATGAAATGGAGAAAAGGAGAAAACCTAGTGGGAAAAACTCCTCTCCAAAAAGAGATAGAAGAACATGCTGAAAGAAACATGAAGGAAGGAAGGCCTCATAAAGACCCCCCAAGGATAACTTCCTTCACCCTAAGCATAGAGTGCAATTGAAGATAGCAGAAAGATGCAAAAGGTTTCGTGAAGATGTCTACAACCTGCTTAGCAGTGGGAATATACTCTAAGATGAGAGAACCATCCTAAATCAACTATCTAATGAAATGCATATGAAGCTCAATGTGCTTCGTTCGCTGATGCTCCACCAGGTTGCACAAAATGTGTATAGCACTCTAATTGTCACACCAAAGAATAGTAGGACTATCAGGAGGAAAACCAAACTCAGTCATCAATTGACGAAGCCATAAAATCTCCTTAGTAGCAAGCACAGCATCTAAGTACTTAGCCTCTATAGATGATAATGCATGAGCAGTCTTCTTCTTGCATGACCAGATGATAAGACTAGAGCCAAGACAAAAAACAAAGCAAAAAGTAGACTTCTGATCATTGACATCACCAGCCCAATCTGAGTCAGTGTAGCCAACAATGTTAGGATTCCTTAATGTGTAGTGAATGCCATATGAAGTGGTGCCCTGAATGTACCTCAAAATATGCTTGGCAGCTTGCCAATGACTCTCATGAGGATCACGGGAGAATCAAGAGACAAGATCAACCACAAAGGAAAGATCAGGACGAGTGTGAGTCAGGTACAACAAACTGCCAACCAACTGCCTATAAAGTCTAGAGTATACTGAAGGAGTGGGGCAAGTAGTAGTCAAAACAACCCCTGATTGAAAAGGTGTGGGGGAAGGCTTGAAATCAAGCATTCCAAAGCACTGAAGCATGTCAAGAGAATACTTCTACTGGTAAATGGATATCCCCTCTAAAAACTAAATCACCTAAAGACCAAGAAAATAGTGTAGAAGGACGAGATCTGTCATCTCAAACTGCTCCATCAAAGCTAGCTGTGAATGCTGAATCATAGAGGATGAGCTACCTGTGATGAGAAGATCATCAACATATAGCACAAGAATCAGGATCTCACCCTCTAGATGTTGAATATAGACCGTGTGATCAGAATGACAATGAGTAAAACCAATGGAGAGAAAAAAAGAGTCCATCTTCTCATACCAAGCCTGAGGGGCCTGTTTGAGACCATATAATGAACACAGAAGTTTGTAAAACAAAGAAGCATCATGTAGAAATCCCTGAGGTTGCTCCATATAGATCTCCTCCTGTAGGTCACCATGTAAGAAGGCACACTTCACATCCATCTGAAAAATGATCCATCCCCTAGAAGCTGCAAGTGATATTACAAAGTGAATAGAATTCATCTTGGTGATAGGGGAAAATATCTCAAAGTAATCAATACCCTCTACTTGTGAGAAACCCTTCACAAAAAGACATGCTTTGTACTTATCAATAGAACCATCAGCAGCATACTTGGTGCAATACAACCATTGGCACCGACCCATCTTTCTGCTCTTACGAAGAGGACAAAGATCCCATGTACTATTCCTCATCAAAGAAGAATACTCCTCCTCCATAGCACTATCCCACTTAGGGTGGCTTGTCACCTCTAAAAACTTTTGAGGATCCTCTGAAAGAGCATGAATCAAAAGACTAGAACTCGCAATATGAGAATGGGTGTAATGAGTGTCTAAGGGATCACCGGCCATAGATCCTGCTACCTCAATAGTAAATTGAGCCCATTTGGGCCTCTGAGGTGGAGCAAGTGGAGGTGGAGATGGGGGATCATCAATATCCTCATCAGAATCATCCTCAAAATAATCCTGAAGAGTTGGAGTGGATGGAGTAGGTAGTGAAGTGGATACTAGAGATAGGGTATCAACTGGAGGAAGGCGCTCATCAAACTGAACATCCCGTCGAAATAGGACCTCTTTGGAATTAGGATCAAACAACCTGTACGCCTTAACATCCTCACAGTAGCCGACAAAAATGAGGGGTCAACTCTTCCACTCCATAGCTCTCCTCTGAGCATCAGGAATAAAATCCCATGCCTCACTACCAAATACTTGAAATGATGAGATATTAGGCTTGTCATGAGACCAAGCCTCCTCAGGAGTCATATGTCGAATCGCCTTGTGACACATTCAATTTTGAATATAGTTGGCACAATTGACTACCTCAACCCAAAAAGATGAATCCATGGACCTTGACTGAATCATACAATTAGCCATGTCCCGTAAATTCTTGTTCTTTCTCTTAGCGATACCATTCTGTTGAGGGGTGTAGGGAACATAAAAATGATTCTACAAACCATGCTCAGTGCAAAAATCTCTGAAAGCCTGATTCACATACTCCCCCACATTATTTGTATATCCGCCAGATAGAAAGACCAAACTCCTTCTCTATAAATGTCTTGAAGACTCGAAAGGAATCAAAGACATCAGACTTGTACTTAAAAAAGTACAACCATGTGCGTCTGGAGAAGTCATCAATGAATGTGAGTACATACTTGGCCACTGGAAAAGAAGGAGTGAGAAATGACATGAGGTCACTATGAATCAACTCCAAGGATGCCAAAGTATGAGTGGCACTTCCCTTCAGAAAGGGATCCCTGTGATGCTTGCCAAGCACACAACCATGACAAACACCATTAGTGTAGGAGATCTGTGGAAGACCAAGAACTAGTGCCTATGTACTCATCTACTGAAGATATCTGTAATTGACATGGCCCAAACACTCATGCCAAATATTACTCACTGAATCTACATGTGCTATAAGAGATGAACCTATACCCTTAGAAAGCTCAAATCCATCAAATCTGTAAAGATGAGATGTAGTATCAACACTCCTAGTAGCCACGACCAAATCAGAGTCATGGAGGTCCCGAATAACCACATCATGTGGTGAGAACTCAACTGTCTTACTAGAGCCAGTGTGGAAAATCTAATAAATGGACAAGAGGTTTGTCGAGATGTTAGGAACAACCAAAACATCTTGTAGAGTGCCCCCATCCAAAGAGACAGAACCTGAACCGAAGACAGAAAGCTGTGAAGAGTCACCCACTGTAATATGTGAGGTACCACAAGAGGCAAGAGAAGTGACCAAATTTTGAGTGTGAGTCATATGGTGAGAAGCACCAGAGTCTAAAATCCAAGTAGACCCATTCGTCGATGCTCTGGCAGTGAGAGCATGACCTTTCCCTGTGGTGGAAGAAGAAGAAGACTGAGGTGAGGAGATATGTTGCTACGGCATGGCATCCTCTAAAGCCTCTAATCCTTTCCAACACCTGGAAACTGGATGACCTTGCTTGCCACAAAAACTACAAGTGTCTCCTGATTTCTCCTTAGTCTTGGAGGAAGACTCACCTGACTTTGAGGATTTCCCATGTTTTGGATTAAATGGTGGTTTAGAATCAGACTTAGGAGGAGGTTTGGAGGAATGCTCATTGCCTACAAAATATTTCTTGGGCCTCAGCTTCTGCTTCTATTTCCCCTTCAGTGACTGAGCAACCAATGCTTTGCTCTTTGATCCTGAGAGCATATCCATCGGAGAAAGGTGAGACTGTTCCCGAGACAAATGCTCACAAAACAAATCAAAGGTAGGCATGGTAAAATTGGCACCTAGACCATCCATGGTAGAATAGGAGGAAGCAAATATCTGAAATGGACCACGAAGCTTTGAAAGAATCAAGTAAATGCACTTTGTATCTATCTTGTTCTTGCCACAATCCTGTAAAATAGTGCAGATAGTTTTGAACTTGTTCAAAAAATCCTCAATAGTGGGAAATGAATCAAGTAACAATAAAGTCATCTCTACCTCAATCTGTAATGCACAAAACTCATTAATGGCCCCAAAAAGTGTCTCAAAATTCAGCCATATGGCTCGAGGAGTGAGGAAAGCATCAAGGTGAAACAAAAGACTATCTAAAACATGCATGCATAGCAAACCCATAGCCTCATCCATCTTGTTCCTATGCTGCATAATCTCAGAAGGATGCTACAACTGAGGCTGAACCTCATCTAAACAAGACCATAACCCTCGTGACCTAAGTAGCCTTATCATGCGAGACTTCCAAGTGTGATAGTTATGTGCTATGAGTAGCTCAATTGAAGAGTCTGCCATGAAATCCTACACCTATACCTACTTGTGTTTTTTATTATTATGTGATCTTTCAGAATAGATAGAAGATGCAAAAGGTTTTTGTTTTTTTTTAGAGTTTGATGTTCTAGTTTTCTGATATAAATGATAGAAAGCAAGAGAAAAACACCCCCCACAAAAGATAAACCCAAACCCTAGTACAAACTAAGAAGAAGGAAGCAATGCATAAGCAAAAAATACTTCAAAACAAAATTTTGTGTACTTGGTGAAAATTCTGATAAAATAAATCACATATCTGAATAGAGCATGTTGAGAGCTTTCCAACACCTATTCGAGTTTGAAAAACGGAGTCTGTTTGCACCTTCTATGACCCCGGATGTAAAGAAAGAAGACCTCACTTTGACTTGAAAAATAACATCTGGACTAGTAAAATTTTAAACAAATTCCCACACCATCAGATTGGTGCTAAAACCAGCTTTCCAACACCTATTTTTGTTCGAAAAACCGAGCTAAAATGCCCGAGTTATGTCCGATCTTGTGAAAGAGCATAAAATGCCCGATTAGACCCCCTTTAGCACCCTAGAGCTAAAAAAATAGCCCCTGGTCACCTGAGCAGACCAGGGGGCTGGGGTGGTTAACCCGCAGTCACCCATGTGACCACCTATAGGCTGAGAGAGGGCCGATAGGAGGTCAGTGACTTGGGGTTGGCGGGTGTCGGCGAGGAGCGCAGGGAGCTTGGTGGGGAGCGGCGGGAGCTCAGCGGAGCCGGGCTCGGTAGAGACCGGTGGAGCGGGGCGAATGCTGACGGCGGAGCTGCAAATGTCGACGGTGGAGCGGCAGCTGGGTGGAGGAGCGATGGCCGATGGGTGGTGGGGCGGTGCTCGACGGGTTTTGAACAGGCCGCGCAATAAAAATTTAAAAAAACATTGTTTTTTGATTTTTTTTATTTGTTTTCATGATTTTTTTGCTGTGGGGGGATGTACGGCCAAAACCCTAAATTTATTTTTGCATCCCTAGTGGACTGTAACCAAAATCGACGATTTGACAGTTGATTTAGAGGTTTTTGGGTGCTACGAATCCAATGGCACTGTCTGTTTGGGCCCAAAGTGAGCCTAAAATTCAGAGTATGTTGAATCCACAAGAAGAAACCTTAGAACCCTAGATCTACTTCCAATGCAAAAAACTAAAAACAAGAACAAGTAGCTGCAGATCTAAAGCTCTGATACAATGTTGGAGATGAGAAGATACAACTTCATAGGACCCTAGTGACCTCTACAAGCAATAACACCTATTACAAGGAGAAGCAAAGAGAAGCAAAAAAGAAAATGCTCAAGAATGTGGAGCAATCTATTCACCCAAAATGTAAAATGAATAATGATACAAAAGATAGTTTTCAACCATATATAGATGAAAACCCTAAAAAGGAAAACCCTAGGCTTGCACAATAATAATTAATAAAGTAATTAATCATTATGCACCTAATGTTAGCTTAAGTGAAAAAGAGGTAAAAGGGAACTTTACGTAATTAAAAAAATATTGTTTAATTAATAGAGTAAATGTCCAGTTACTCTAACAATACTAGCTTGAGGTGATCTGATATGGCGTCATACAAGAAGGATAGTTCTAGATTCGATGGAGAAAAAATACTCTCTATGGAAGGCTAGAATGGAGTGTCATTTGATGTGCATTGGTGAACCTTTTTGGAAGATTACAAAGAACATATTTGTTATTTCTCAAAATGGTCCCTCTACTCCTGATGAGATCAAAGAAGCTGAAACAAATATCAGGGCTATAGAAGCATTGCTGAGTGGTCTAATAGATTCGGAGATGACAAATGTGATGGGTCTGAAAACAACATATGAGATCTGGAAGAAGTTGGAAAAATTATATGAAGGAGATTCACAAGTGAAAGTTGCTAAGCTACAAAGTCTAAAAGGAAAGTGGGAAAACTTGAAAATGAGCGAAGCTGAAAACATTATTTCTTTCATGCAATAATTAAATGAACTAGTGATGGGTATTAGATTTGCTGGTGGAATCTTGGATGAAGAAGAGATTGTAGATAAACTGTGAAGATCATTGCCTACTTCTTACAAAACGAAAGCTCATGCTATTGAAGAAGTCAAGATAGTAATAAATGTGACAAGATATATGTTAATTGTTAAGCTTGTTTCCTTTGAACTAAGTGAATTTGGTGAATCTACCCCTAAGACCAAATTTGCATGTAAAGTTGTTGTATCCAGAAGAAACCAACAGAGATATGATTTGGGAGAAAGTTCTAGAAAGACATTCAAGTATGAAGATGAGATGAAAGAGATTGAAGATGAAGAGACAAAGTTAGAAGAGATGGAAGCACTGATTGTGAAAAGAGAAGCCAGAGGACAAGGTAAGTATGAAGGAAAGTTTCCTAATAAATATTTCTCTTCCAATAAGATAGTTTACTTTACATCAAGGTGTCCTGAAAGAGTTCTTAGGTCCAGACCTGACAAGCCTAGATTTCAAAAGAAATGTTATTATGCTGAAGGTGTTACTGATGATGAATTTGATAAAGAAAATGGAAATGAATATGGATGGATATTTATTTCTATCAAGGAAAATGGTCTAGTTTCCACTAAATCTGCTAGTGATAAGAAAATTGAGAAATATCTTGTAGCCAAAATTAAAGAAAAGGATGAGTGGCTGTTTGACAGTGGATGCTGGTTTGATTTGTGGCAGAGGAACTATTTCTCTTAGTGGTAAATATAATACTTATGATGTCCCTTATGTAGAAGGATTGAAGCATCATATTTTGAATGTTTGATAGATGGTCAACAAGGGATACAATATTTAGTTCAAAGATGGAAAATACAAGATACTATGAAGTTCTAGAAATGTAATTGCTTCAAGTACAAAGACAAGAGGTAAGATTTTTCACCTAAGTGTTGCTAGTGAAAGTTGTTTAATTTCTCAAGTTGACATGTAAGTTGGTTATGGCATAGGAGGTTGTGTCATGTGAATTTTGATAGCATTGTCAAAGTAAGCTGCACTCAAACAATTAGAGATCTTCCTAAGCTAGTGAATCCTAATAACACCATATGCAAGGAATGTCATATGGGAAAGCTTACTAGAGTTTATTTTTAGAGAAAACAACATCATTCTAATGGATTACTAGAGCTGGTGCATACTGATGTATGTGGTCATTCTAGAATCTAAAGTCTATAAGGAGAAATGTACTTTATGTTTCTTATTAATGATTACTCTAGGATGATATGGGTTGCTTTCTTTAGAGAAAAACATGAAGCATTAGAAAATTTCAAAAGTTTCAAAGCTATGGCCGAGAATGAGACAGGTTTGAAGATAAAATACTTAAGGTCAGATATAGGTGGTGAGTTCACTTCTCGCGAGTTCAATTATTATTGTGAAGAGCATGGAATCAAAAGATATTTATATGCTCCTCAAACTCCTCAATAGAACAAAGTTGTTGAGAGAAAGAATAGAACAATTCTAGATGCTACTAGAACTATGATGTTGGAAGGCAATGTTCCTCATATCTATTGGAGAGAAGCTATAAGAACTATTGTATATACTATTAACTGGGTAAATGTCAATGGTAATTCTGGTAATACTCATTTTGAGTTGTGGTTTGGTTATAAGCCTACTATTAAATATTTCAAAAACTTTGGAAGTAGATGATATATCAAGAGAGATGAAGATATAGACAAGTTTGATGCTAAGAGTAATGAAGGAATCTTTCTAGGTTACTCTACTAAGAGCAAGGCCTACTAGTGTTATAATAGAAGATTGAGGAAAATGGTTGAAAGTGAAAATGTTAGAGTTGATGAAGACACTGCTAGATCATCTAGATATTATGGATATGATTCACTTACCAACATGATAGTACTGATAATGGAAAGAATGCTCCGACACATAATGAAGTTCAAATTGTTCTAGTGAATCAAGAGAGTCTAGAAGGGGAAGCTGCTGGAAGTGTAGAAGAAAGAACAAAAGAACCAGAAGTTCGAGAGAATCTCAAAGTTCCAAGGTATGTAAAGATAAATCATTCTAAAGATCAGATTATAGGAAATAAGAACAAAGGTGTGCATACTAGAAGAAGAATTGTAGAAGATTATTATTTGATTTCCAAGACTGAGCCTAACAATGTCAATGAAGCATGTAAAGATAAACATTAGATGGAAGCAATGAAGGAAGAACTGATGTAGATAGAGAAAAATGATACATGGATTCTTATTCCTAGACCTCAGGATAAAAATGTGATTGGAACCAAATGGGTCTTTCAGAATAAGATGAATGAACAAGGTGAAGTGGTCAGGAATAAAATAATATTGGTATGTAAAGGGTACTCACAGATGGAAGGTATTGATTTTGAAGAAACCTTTTCCCATGTTGCTAGAATTGAAGTTGTAAGATTATTTCTTGCTTATGTTTTTTTTAAGAACTATAAAGTCTATCAAATGGATGTAAATTAAGAATTTCTAAATGGTGATCTAGAAGAAGAAGTATATGTTGATTTACCAGATGGATTTCAACTAATTGATAAGGGAGATATGGTTTTTCGATTGAAAAAATAACTATATGGACTCAAGAAAGCCCCTAGAGATTTGTATGCTAGACTAGATAAATACTTGTTGAAGCTTGGATTCAATAAAGCTATTGCTAACAGTAATCTATATTTTAAGATGCATCAGGATAAAGAGTTGATTGTTGAAGTCTTTTTTAATGAAATCATTTTTGAAGGTGATGATGACTTATGTATGAAGTTTGCTGATGAAATGAGAAGTGAGTTTGAGATTTCAATGATTGGAGAGCTGAAATTATTTTTGGGATTACAAATTAGTTAGTTTTACAATGGAATCTTTGTATCTCAATCTAAACATGTAAGAGAGTTACTGAAAAAGTTTGGCATGGAAGACTGAAATCTAGTTGGTACACCCATGGTAACCAGATGCAATTTAATACAAAATTATGATTCTCCTAAGGAAAATCAAACAAGATACATGTCAATGATTGGTGGAATAATTTTTTTTACTCAAACCTAACCTAAAATCATGAATGTTGTATGTATGGTTGCTAGATATCAAGCTGATCCAAAGGAATCCCATGTGACTATTGTAAAGTGAATATTTTAGATACTTGAAAGGGACAATTGATTTTGGTCTTTGGTACCCTAAAGATGATGATATTACCCTGAGCACCTTTACTGATGTAGATTGGGCAAGATCTGTGGATGAAAAAAAAATTTCTAATGGTGGTGCCTTATTCTTGGGGATGAAGTTGGTGTCTTGGTTAAGTAAAAAATAGAATTCCATTTCCTTATCTACCATTGAGAAAGAATATATTGTTCATGCAAAAAATTGTACTCAAGTAATATGGATGAAGAAGATTTTGAGAGACATTAGAATTGAATATGATGAGCCTATTCCTATATTTTGTGATAATTCAAGTGCCATAAACATTTCTAAGAATCCAACACTACATTCAAAGACAAAACATATATCTATCAAATATCACATTTTGAGAGAGAAAGTGAGTGAGAAAGAAGTGAGACTAGAGTATGTGCCTACTAAGGAAAATATTGCAGACATCTTTACTAAGCCATTGCCTAAGGATAATTTTGAGCATCTCAGAGCGAAGTTAGGGGTGATTTCCCCTCCTAATTAGAACAAAGATGCAAGTCTTTGTATTAGTCTCTGCATTTATAGTCATATCTTGATTCAAATTGATGTTTTGGTGGCTGCTAATCAGGGGGAGTATTCAGATGATTCATATATTTGGTTCAGAGATTGTTTACCTTTTCCATTGATGTCAAAGGGGGAGAATAGTAATGTGAAAAAATTTATAAGAACTAAGGGGTAGAAGAGTAATGTGAAAACTTATGGAAGAGCCAAAATTAAGGGGGAGAAGAACACTATGAGAAGAGCAATGTGTAAAGGGGAGACTATTGGAGAAGAGTTAGTTGTGTTGATGGTATTTTTCACATCATGTGTTGTCATCAATACCCAAGGGGGAGATTGTTGGATGTTGTGGTTTGTTACTGATATGTGGTTGTCATGGATGTCAACACTATTAGAATTGATGTCTTGAAGGTTGTATATGTTGAGGATATTGAGAAAATTATAATAAATATGTTGGAAGCTTCCTATGAAGATGTGAAGTTTAGTGTGGTGGAAATTTTAGTATGATGGTATCTAGAAGTTGCAGATTAAAGGGTTTGTTTCTCATCCTATCTAGCTTCTACTATGGAAGTTTCAAAGGTGCACATCAAGATTGGAGCAAGTTGTGAGTTTATGTGTTCCTACAATTATTCTGTTACTATAGCTGGTGTCTCTGGAAGAAGAGAATTCAATTCTAGTAATTTGAGTTTTTGTGTATCCTCCTGTGATGTTTTTTGATGTTTCTAGATCATGCTCTATCTTTTTTTCACATTTGCGTTGATCGATGTGCTCGTGATTCAAAAAATTTCCTTTGTGTGTTCGGGTTTTCATGTTCTTGGAAAAAATGGTTCTTGTAGCATGTTGTGGATCCTCGTGGATTAATTTTTGAATATTTGGCACATTTGATGATGTTGTTTTAGGTTTTCACTATGTTGTGATTGAGTTCAGTTGGTGTGCATTGAGATTTGTTCATGAATTGAGCTGACAACTTGTATTCATTTATTCTTTTATTTTTGGTCGACAAATTTGGTGATGTAATTCCATGAATTGAATATATAGGAGAAATTGTTTCTTCATTTTGAATTGTGTGTGAAGTGTGTAATGCAAAGTGTAAAAGTGTTGTGTGTGAATGGAGACCAGATCATTCAATTGCAGAGTAGAGTGTGAAGAAGTGTTTCAATTCCTAACCAAAATTTTCATCAGGCTTTTGAAGAAGCTAATTTTTCACTTCAAGCTCTTAAAATGGATTTAATCTTAAAGTTCTATGTAAGACAGTGTGTTTGAATGCATGTGCATTCCTTATTCATTTTCCTTATACTTTTAAAAGGGTGTAACTTGTGGATTAATGTCCACCATGGTTTTTCCCATAATAGGGTTTCCATGAAAAATTCTTGGTGTTATGTGTGTTTCTAACGTGTTGTTGTTTCATGATTCCACTATTATTTATCAAATCTGAGATTAAAGGTTAATAAGGTTAAATAAGTTTTAAATTATGTGAGAACTGATTCACCCCCCCTCTTAGTTGTCTATCCTTCTTTTCCCAACAACTAATATGAATGTGTAAACAATAGCCATAAATAGTAAACATAGACGTTGAAAATAACTATGACTATCTCATTAAAGGAAATAAGATCATACTGTAATCTCACAAAGAATACATAACTCAATCACATATGTAACACAAAGATTAGGTTACTAAGCATCTCATTAAATTCAGAACTGAAATATTACGAATTCTTAAAACATGAAATAAGTTACCAAATCACCCTCGAAAACACCACAAAGTGTATATCTTGAGATCACTCTATCCTTTGGCTTAATCCCATATATACAACCAAACTATTTGCTTAAACTATTGCCAAAAATGATCCTACTAAATCTGGTGGTATTCTTGTTTCTCCAACATTTTCTTGGAAACAACTAAAGATTAGTCAAAATAATTAATATGGAAAATGAAAGAGCATCAAACAAGAAAACCAATCTTATTTTCAGCAACGATTTTTGAATTACCTTTCACATGATCAAATAATTAATGGAGCTTTAAGAGAAAACAATATGATAGCACGTGTATACTGCCAACTAAGGATGCGATTAAATGGTTTCAAATCAGCCATTAATTCAAACCAAGCTATCATCCAACCAAATCTAAGCGAAAATCACCAATTTCCAACCATCCTTTTATAAATTAAAAAAAAATCACCACTATTCATCATTTAGAAGCATCCAACATCGTGAGCACTAAAAGTGATGGCGATTCTGCAAATGATTTCATTATTTTGGAAGAGATTGAATGCAGTCTATTGTTAAGGCATCTATCGGATCAACTAAAGGAAATATTTGTGATACGGAATGAGGTGGAAGAAGAGGTGCTTCACAACATCCCGAGTGAATCATTTCTAAGCCATGAACATGTACATGGTCATCAGGACCTTTGGCCATCATGACTAGGGTGTAAGAGCGATGGAGTATCTGGTGAGGTTTTAATTTCATCATCATGTGAATGTAGCTATCCCTAGGCTTAGTGACTCTCCTCAGAGTGGACTAGTAGGTGATGCCATTTGTATAGCACCAACTCTTCAGAATGAGATAGTGGAGGAAATGGTTGCTCTTCTTCATGCGAGAATAATGAAGAATGATATGGGGCTCTTTTCCCAATTGTTCCAATCACATGATAACTTGTAATCCCCTACTTAGGTTGAATGCATCTAGATTGTGATTGAGGGCATCTGATTCCTAATGTTTTCCCTATGTATGAACAAGAATGTGTCCTTTTGTATTTTGTTATCGATACCAAATTTTTAGTCGAGTCAAAAAAGAATTTAGTGCCGATATAATGTAAATACGTACACACATATATATAATAAAATATCATTTTAGTATCTTTGTACTCTTTATGCATGGCTTTGTCTACTCTTTTTCATATCATATCTGAAATGTTGGTTTCTTTCTCCACATATTGCATTATTTTTATGAATCAAAATCACTGGCATTCCATTAATTACTAAAAATTTTCTAGGTGGAAAAATGCATAGTTCATTTAACCTAATAAAACAGTGCTTGGGTTCCAAACTATTAAAATAATACCACCCAAAAATATAAGTTGTGGGGTAAGTTACTAGGTAACTTCAGACATATGAAAACTCATCACATGGGTTATTCACATACATATAGCCCCTTTTTAAGTTAATTGTGGGGTAAGGTAAAGTCATAAAACACCACCTAGGAAAATAAATAATAATACAAGCGGTAAAGAGGCTTATTAGAGAAACTAATGGAAACCCCTCCTAAGTTCAATATGTAGAAAAAAACACCACATGAACATGAATTTAAATAAAACTACTACTTAGGCACATAAGGCAAGATAGTTGAAAAACAGAAGGGTCGTGTTTATGAGTAACAATGGCTTTGATTGGGGAAAAGGACTATAGAGGATGTAGAGAACCCAAAATGTATGATCAATCATTTCCATTGGGAATGGAGTCAAAATGAGAAGGATGCCAAAACCAAACAACAAACCAAAAATCATCAAACCAAAACTGGCTATTCACAAGGTAGGAAAAACCTACCAGAGGGAAAATGAAATGAAAACTCATACGAACCCACAAACTGGCTAAGAGAAGAATGACCCATTCCTAAATAGGCCCACCTTTCAATAATTCCTTTGAAGCAAGTCGAAGAATAATAATACTTTCACGTAAATGCAGAGAACTCCGAAACTTCTACCAAACAATCCTCTCAAAAAAGCCATTTCTTATCCAAAATTTCATCTTGTTGCCATCCTTTCGGCACTAGACCATCCTTTATTCACCACTTTCCATAGTCAAGGCTCATCAATACAATTTTATCCAATTCTGATACAAATTTTGAGTTCTAAATTCCTCCCTGACATTACATCTCTCGAACATTCCTCTTTTTGAAAAATTATCATCGGGAACAATATTTTTTTATAACTTCATTAGACCTTTCCTCTATCAAGTTATTTTCATGAGAAATGATTACCTTTATAGACTAAGACAAAGAAAAAACTGATTCACTTATGACCTTTCACTGTGCATCAATCTGGAAATTCTAACCTTCCTTCAATAAAGGACTAGTAGTTCCCCCAATTTTTCCTTGATTGTGACCATTTTCAACCATTGATACACAAAACTAAACCTCAAACATAGATTGATGAATGATTAAATTTGTAGAGAGAGGATTATCATATACTTTGAATTCATCAAAAATGAAAAGAGGGTTAGGATTAATTGACCATTTCATTTTTTCCTAGGAAGTACCATATGTGAGAAATTCATTTTCCTCTAGATAAAATCATATAGTCTCATTTGCTACCTCTTCGAAGGATAAAAATTTATATTTAGGGACGAAAAGGGAATTTGACACAAAATCCTTTATATCAGCCTTAAAAGTGAAAGTCTTATTCTTTAAGTGAAAGGGAGAGATGATCGATATTTTCTTCTACAACATATCATCTTCATCATCACTAGATGAAATAACATCACTTTCAACCTCAAACAAGGTATATAAACTAAATGCATGATCATTATAATGTTGGTCTTGTTCTTCATTAAAATGTTGCATGTTATCAAAAATCATCACATTAATATTGCCAGTAGTCAAGTGAGGATATTTTACCTCTTCAAGACATTTAATTAGGAATTCAGGGGATAGCTTGCAATAAATTTAGGCTTTGCACTATCACCTAGTTTCTACTTTCCTATAGTTATAAAATCATCCTCAACACTTATTGCTTCTAATTGAGCTCTTTAAATTCCTTGAATTTTATCTCTTTTAAGGATCAATTGAAACTGCATCTCCTCACTAGGATTTTCTATAACAAGAATGTTGAAGAAACTGATTGAAACAATATACAAAATCCCTCATTATTTCATCCTTATCCTTCATGATCTAAAAAATAGTTGCAAGATGGCCACGATATTTACTGGAATTTTGTAACATTGGAGAAACTTTGTCTTAAGAATATTCCATCCTATAATTCTTCCATTTTCAAGTCCCCTGTACCAATTTGTTGCATTCTCAATTAGACTATCGATAAAGATTCTCACAAAAATGTCTTCTTCTTGGAATACCAAAACTCCACTTATTACAGTTATAGCCAGGATGTGTTCTTCAGGGTCTATAGAGCAAGGTGAAAGAAGAGGTGCTTCGCAGTATCTTGCATGAAGTATTTTTCAGCCAATCACATGTACACAATACCATTATGCTAGAGAATTTTGTTTACATGGTCATCAGGACCTCTGACCATCGCAACTGGGGTGTAAGAGTGTTGGAGCATCTAATGAGGCCTCAAATTCATCATCATGTCAATGTAGCTATTGTTGGGCTTAGTCACTATCCTTAGAGTGGACTGGTAGGTGATGAAATTTGTATAGCATTGACTCTTCAGAATGAGATGTCAGAGGAAGTGGTTGCTCTTCTTCATGTGGGAGTTCAGAGGAATGATATGGGGCTCTTTGCCCAATTCCTACAATCACATGATAGCCTATTGTCCCCTACTTAGTTTGAATGCCTCCAAGTTAGGATTGAGGGCATCTGAGTCCTCATGTCTTCCATGTGTGTCTGAATAAGAATGTTTCCTTTTGGATTTTTTTATCAATACAATATTTGAAGTCGACTCAAATAAATTTTTAGTGTTGAAGTAATGTAAATACATACACACATATATAGTAAAATATCATTTTAGTACCTTTGTACTCTTGTATGCATGGCTTTGTTTACTCTTGTTCATATCATATCTAAAAATGGTGCTTTCTTTCTCTCCATAATGCACTGGTTTTATGAATCACACTCACTATTATTCCATTTATTATTGAAAATCTTATGGGAAGCAAAACAGGTAGTTTGCCGAACCTAATAATACATTGCTTGTGTTCAAAATAAATAAAATAATACCGTCAACAAATGTAACTTGTAGGGTAAGCTATTGGGAAACTTCTAACATATCCAATTCATCATGCAAGTTATTCACATACATATAGCCCCTTTTTAAGGAAATTTTAGGTTAAGGTAATGTCATAAAACACCACCTAGCCAAACAAATAACAATACAGGGGGTAAATTGGGTGGTTATAGAAACTAGTGAAAACCATGCCTAAGTTTGATATGTACAACAAAACATCGCCTGAACAAAAATTTAGATAAAAAGAGCAAGGAAAATAAGACAAGATAGTTGAAAAAGGGAAGGGTCATGTTTATAAGTAAAAAGATGAAAAGCCACCAAACCCCTGTGGATCATTTCCTACAAGTTGAATTTTCCTTCATACAATTCCATGGTTTTATTGAGGAGCCTATTAGGCTCCCTAAATTTGTAACAAATAGGACCTTCACTTTGGAGGCATGTCCTTAGGTAACTATTGCCAATAAATCCTATGGTAACGAGAGACAAAAAATTGATTTACCCAATTCCCCTTACCATTGTGAATAGTCAGGTAACGCTTGTGAAAAGGGAAGAGAAAGAGGTACTGACTAGAAAATTGGCTAACCTAGGCCTTGTCCTCATCTATGATGCATGGAGTCATAATCCAGTAAAGTGTCTCCCAACTATAAAAAAACATGAAAGGTGAGAGTAATTTGAGTCAAGAATGAACCTAACCAAGGAGAGATTGTAGGTCTACATCAACCTAGAATTTATACCATTTGACTATCCAACATGGCTCGATTTCTATTTTTGAGTGGTAGAATTTCAACATTGCATCTTGATGGCCTAGTCCCTCAACATAGAGTTAAATAATCTGGGATGGTCAAAAAAGAACAGGGAAAATTTATAGAGGTTTTGATGGGAAATCAAGAACCTTAGCGCCATGTATGGATATGTTCAACCATATGATGAGACTTTTGACCAAATTTATGACAGAGGCTAGAATCGATGACAATAATCCTGAATCTAATAAGAAGATTAGACTAGGGGAAGAGCCCTTCTACACCTCCCAGCCTCAAGAGCCTGACATAGGAAAAGGGAAATTCAAGGGATCACAGATCATAGCTTCCACAAGTCCCCTGCCAAAGAGAAAAATGACCCAAAGTCACCCAAAGATGTCTTCCATATCCATTGGATCACAAACGTCAAAAGGATCGACTACCAAGGAATCTAAATCTGCCAGTTTGACCCCTATGAAGAAAATGTGAGTCCAAGGCTTGGTGAACTAGTCATATTGAGCAAAGGAGAAGAAGACGTGGAGTGTACCCTGCCAAGATAGTTAGCTTCAATAGCCAAATTAAGTTTTGTGCTCGCCTTTATTTCTTCTTCTATATATTTAGTTAATCCTCCCCCTTCATTTAGTGAAAATAATCCTTCATCTGTAAGTTCCAATATCTTCATTCTAAACACACCTCTAGCCATATTCGACAAGGAACCCCATGAGGAAATCCCACACACTGAATGAGCATCATCTGCATTGGTCGTGATTGATTCTTTAATTTCCCTATCAAGGGAAACCATTGAAAATACCAATGCATCCATGCTACAATTTTCACCAAACCCATTTGCTACCAATAAAATACCTCTTTTTCCACCTTGCTTCCCCTTTCACTCTAATGGATATCCCTCCTTCTCATTCCACATTTGGCATCTCACATTTTTTTATGATAACGCTTCCCTTCACCTCTTTGTAACCTCAGACAATTGAAACCTCTCATTCCATCACCCTTTTCATTCTTCCTCTAGGTGCTTCAATTTCCACACAAGGTATTGATACCTCACAGAGTCTTCAAAGCCATATGGACACAAAAAAGTAGGTCTAACAAGCAAGGAAGCAAAAAATGTAGGTAAAGGCCATGACAAAACTCACTACTCAAAGGATTGAAGCCTATTTGACGACGATAAAAATTCCCTACTAGTCACTGGCATCCAAGCCAGAAGGAGAAAGAAAATTAGAAGATTACAACATCTGATTTATGGGCCTTGATTTGAGTGATACTCTCCCACATGACAAAGTGGTTTTGGCTAAAACAACTTAGAAGGTGCTCTACAGAAACTATGAGAAGCTGGAATTTTTTTTTGAAGAAGCGTGAGGAAGAGTAGATAAGGATAAAATCCATAGTGAACAAGTTGCAAGTAGAGATCAAAGGAAAATATGTAGAAATGACCTGTTTGAGGCAGTTACAGGGTCAACAGGGTGAAGAAACTAAGTTGTTTGAAGAGGCCCAAAGTGAAAAGGATCGACTTCATTCCAAAATAGATAAATTGAAATGTGAGATATTTTTTGAATGTGAGACCAACAAAGAGCATGAAAAAGGATAAGAAAAGATGGGTAGAGATATAGCCAAAGCGAATGTTGTATCTAATGGGCTACAAAATGAGCTATGAAAGATGGATTAAAATAAGGAGGATATGGAAAATGAATTGGATAGCATCTGATTTCAAGCCTTTGACAATATTTAGAAGGCCCAAGTGGAGATAGAAATGGTGAAACAAGAAAATAAATGAATGAATTCTATTTGACACACTTGTGATCAGGAAATTGGGAAGCTAGGACTTAATCTTACAAATTCCTTCCAGGAAAAAATCAATTGGAAGAAAGCATGAGAGAAAAAGAGTCTCGATTCTAGCAAGAATTGGTTTTTGCACAAGGATCCAGGGTCCTCTTAATACTGAAGAGGCTAATATCTTCTCACTAGGAGAGGATCATAGTGGCATTTCTAGCCTTAAAACAAGTCTTTTAGTTTCTAAGGGATGCTCGAGAATTAAATGCTAAGGTTGGCCAAATGATCGATTAAATTTTCCACACATTCGCTTGTCGGTTCGAAGAATTAGGGAGTTTGATCTCAAAGTTATTTAAAGAAACTAAAGAAGCCTTGATGGATGCCATAATTCCTAACCGAAGAGTAGTTTTGAGGAAAGAAAATAAATTTATCACCTTCAATAAGATCATCACAAAAAGTAAAGGTTTCCAGGTAGTGTTGAATACAAAAGTCGGAAAGATCATGGAGGATTTCAAAAAAATTCTCCAATCTAGTTTTTCCACCCTTTTTTCAAGAGACAAGGGAGTGTTAACAATCGATAAAATCATGGGATCAATCAAGCACAAGATCTAGACCTCCATAGAATTCCAAGGTTTAAGCCCATCTCCCACTGTTGACGATATTGAGAAGGAAATTCTTCCTCTTTACCAACTATACTACCACATTAGAATTATTTCATCAAGATGCAGAGGGGTTTCTTTTAAAGAAGTCCTTGATCTAGATCAACCATATGAGATTTTATGCACCCTTATCCTACCCACTGATGTAGATCTAGAGACCCAACATGTCACTTTCATCAAACTCCCTGAATTATTAGAGATCTAGGTTGATGCCTCCGTAAGCAAAGGCCCCCTATGAGTCACCATAACTATGAATCATTTTTTCCTTCGAATAATTTTTCTTCGAACCTTTTCTTCCTTTCTACTTCAGGATAGATTCATGCCCAAAGAATGAAGACTACTCTCACAAAGATATGCAATATGCCATGTCCAAGCTACGTGGATTTATATATATCATTTTCCTTTCAAGATTGAACCAGGACACATTTCATCTTGGAAAGGATTCTCTTCAAAACCGTTCTCATAAAATATAAAATTGATCGCTCTCTTGACACGTCATCTACTTCACCAGGTAGTATGTATCTTTCACATAAAATATTTTTGGGTGGAGTTCATTGGGAGTGCGATGAATGTCTTGCTTTTAGGGTGGAACCTTTGAGTTGACATCATCAATCTTCATAGCCAATCGATTAGATTTTTCCAGGCTATGTTAAAATCTAATTCCATTCTAACAGTATATCTGAACACTAAATTTATAAAACCATTAATGAGGTAGTTGAGACTTTTTGAGAAGATTACTATGATCTAATCAAGATCAAGGATCATATTACAAGCTATCATATTTAGGCTTCAGGTAGTTTATTCTTTTGGTTCGTTTCTAGTGGTGTCCTTTTGCTATAAATAGGGGTTGGCAGCAGTAAAAAAAGAGTTTTATAATTTTCTTCGAATAATCTTTTCGAAGAATATAGATGTATACACCTAAAATTGGTCTTGAGAATCCAATTAATTCAATATGATTTATTTGATTAATTATCCTAAATTCCTCTACTATTGAATAAATAGAAATATTTATTTATATAGTTCATGTTTAAATTCTTATTTTCTTCTAATTCTGCTATTATTTCATCTTAATTAAATTAACAAAAATAAATACTTTGTTTTATTTAATTATCAATTCATCTATTTTATATTTATCACATCATTCAATCTTAAATAAATTAAACAAAGGTTAAATAATTTATTGTTTAATTATCATAAATTCTTCTATTTTAATTTAATAAAAAACTTTTATAGTTTGTTTTATTAAATTATTTATCCCTCTTTTTCTAATTTCAATAAATAAATAAATATTTAAATAAAGGCATTAATCAAATTCCTCTATTTCTTCAAATAAAAAATTAGATAATATATGTTTAATTTATGTCTAAATTAATTGATTCAATCTTCGCGAGAAGATTTGAAGGTAAATTGGACACCAATTTGAATCAATTTCTCAATCCTCTTCCATCAATCCTTCCTATCTTCTAGCCTGGTGTTTTCATGGGTGGGAACGAGTCCCAAAATCATCTCCAGCTCTCACCATTCAATCCTCCAGATTGAATCCAAGCCTTTGTTTGCTGCCCCTATGCAAATATGTTGCCTAGAAATCTATAAATACAACCCTGTACAACAAAAAAAGGATCCCAATTTTATGGAAACTTACTCTGCAATGATAGCATCAAGCATCAAGAATTTTACAAATAGAATCATAACTTTAGTTCATAATCATGGATGCATTTAGTTAGCTATAGCTTTTATTTATCATTTTCATGTCAATTTAGTTTACAATATCATCATATAGGATTAGTTTCCTACATTTAGCATCATTCTCATTCTTCAGATTGTCATTTTAAATAGTCCTATGCTTACACAATCAAAGAGCCACAATGATTTCATAAATCTTTGGAGATAGAGAGCAATATGTCACTTTCAAGAGTCTGTTTGTTTCAATTATGTTAATTTTGATTAATTATCTTGATGTAATGTCGTATTAAGAAGTGTATTTACTTTGTTACTTATTTCACACTTACAATTTGGTGCCCACCATGGGGCATAACCCCATATTTTCATGATTTTTCTTGGAAAAGTGTTGTACAGTATTCTGGCGTGTTCAGTTTAGCACAAACAAGATATTTTTTGGCATTTCTAATGAATACTATAGTGCTTTTGAGGTCTGTTTTAGTGCTTCTGTATCCAAAGTAGTGCTTACAAACTCTATTTTAGTCCTTTTGAGGTTAGTTTTAGTGCTTTTGTATCCAAAGTAGCGCTTACAGATTGTTTTAGTGCTTCTGAGGTCTTTTTTAGCGCTTATGTATCGAAAGTAGTGCTTTTAGACTTTGTTTTAGCACTTCTGAGGTTTGTTTTAGCGCTTCTACAAAATAACACTTCTATAGTCTATTTTAGCACTTTGACAGTCAATCTTAAAATGGCCATATATTTTTCATATAGAGGTATTTTTTGAAGCTTTTATTTTTGAAATGGGGTATAATTTCATAAGCTATGCAATGGTGTAGGCATTTCTCACTTTTTGTAAAGTTAAAAATTTCAATTTTCAATTTCAAGTCAAATCACATTGTAACTTGGTCTAAGTTTTAGGGTTTTTATGCTTGATCATTCATCTAACCCTTATATCTTCTTATTTCTTGATCTCATCTAACATTTTGAGAATTTATTGTAGGTTTTAAGAGGAATATGGAGCATTTGAATTGAAAAAAAAAAACATTTGATATCCATTGTAATAGTGTTTTCAAACACTCATGATAAAATAACCCATCATATGTTTTTTTTCATTCATGCTTTAGGACCAAATAGCATTACTTTGGGCTTAAAATTAACCACCTACACAAGCTTTGTCAAAGTTGGTTAAAAAGAACATTGAAAACTCACTGGTTTTTGGATTTGGATTAAAATGAACCAATCCTAGGATAGTCACTTGGTTTAAAATTTATCAATCCTAGGGTAGCAATTTGGTTTAAAATTTATCAATCCTAGGATAGACATCACACATTTTTATATATCAGTTAAAATTAACATCATGAATTTTGTGAAGCAAAATCTTCACCTAGAATAGAAAATTGTTTCCTTGGATTTTATAATCAAACATTGCTTACTATGTTTGTGTGGTGAATAGGCTTATTCTTTCCCCTTAGCTAGGTGATGAAAATTATAGAATCATCCTTTGATTTCGTATAATTCATGCTTTATTAAATCCTTTAGAAGGCCTTCCATAGTGGGAAAAAGTACTCACCCTATGGGCACGACCTAAGTGGGAATGCCTAAAGCCAAGGATTGCAACCCACTATAGTCAAAAGCGAGTTGTTCATGAGATTCCAACTCGACAGAAGTGTGCAAGATAACCATCCCCAAAATATTTGTTCTAAAGATTGGGAGGTCTCTTGAGGGAGTTTTTTATTTTCTGCTACAAAAGGAAACTCTATCTACGAACCATAGTGTATAATCTAGCTAAGTTAGGAATGAGACATTGTAATACTCGCAGTGCAAGGGGAGGGAAGAATCTACCCCCAAGACATTCACCATATAATTTCCAAGGACCGTTTTCTCAAGAGATCGAGAAATCTAACCTTGATTACACAATTGGAAATGACAAAAACATGGGTGCCCTCTAGGGGGTGACACAACTATGTGATTCAACACAATTTTAAGATGTGGGTTGTTGAGTATAACGATGAAATTTTTGACCTTAAGAGTGAGTCAGCTAGAAGTGTTTTATTTGTCAAAAACACTAGTGGAAATCAAGAAGGATCGTGTTTGATTCTTAAAAATACACTTTTTGTTTAGATTCTAGATTTAAAAACAACTATTTTAAAAATGTTTGTTGTGTTTTCAAAACATTAAATCACATAAGATCATGTTGAAAAATGCAAGAAAACATAAAGCTATTGCAAATCCCTATCAGAGAGTTGACATCAAAATTTGGATTTTTATTAGAACATAAAATTTCCTAAATGAAAATAGAGTCTTAAACTTGCATAAACTGGACTTTATAATTGAATTTTTTCAAATCAAACAAAGATCTACCATCCAAAAATGTCTCAATCAAACACATTTGATTAGTAAGTTAATTTTTAGGATCAGTCATCCTAAATCAAAGAAACTAAACCGTATAATCAAACTTATCAACTTAGTATAATCAATATAATCTATCATTCTATTTGACTTGAGTTAATATCCTTGACACTATACCAAAATAGGATCAAAAGTTTATTGAAAACAATAACGTTTGTATGTCCATTTTAATAAGGTCACGAAGACTAAAAATCCAAAGAACAAGAAGTTGAAACTCAAACCACCATGGCCGAAATAGATGAGGATAAATTGAATGATTTAGCTCATCAAATGAAAAACCTTCAACAACAAATCTGGGATATGAAAAATGAAACAACCACAAAGAGATTTTTTCTTCTAGACATTTGCTATTATTCCTCTAACAAAAATATTCAAATAACACCCTCTCTACCAACAACTACATCATCCAAGTTCAATATCTTTGAATTTTTGAATAAATCAAATTAGAAACCCAAATCTCAGTCCTCAAACACAAATGATATTCAGAAATCCTATCATGTCATGCATTTATCTCCATCCACCATAAACCAAAAGAAATCTCAAGATTCTTTCACTCAAATTAACAATTCCATCCAATCATCCTCTTTTATCATATCTTTCAACATCAAATGATTCATGCCAATCTCTCAATCCAAATCAAGATGAAAATATTCTTTCCACTCCATCCAATGATATCAACATTCCACAAATTCTTCCAATCTTTGATCAAGATCCCATTTCTCAAGAATCTTATGACAATCCCATCCTTTCACTTTTCAACCAAAATAATTCCCTTCCATCTCAAGACACAAATATCCTTCCAGGTTCTTCTTCCACATCATTGAATTAATCCATACCATCTCATGATTCTATTGCATCACAAAAGCATGATAGTTTTTTCATCCTATCTAATGATGTCTTACCGACTAATGATCAAGACATGCTTTCTATAATATCTCATGATTCCCTTCCTCATCAAGATCAAGATATGCTTCCATTCAAGCATACCCTTTCATCCCATGAAGATGTTTATCCTTCTCATGATCAATATATGCCTTTCATACCACTTCATAACTATTTTCCAACTCAAGATCAAAACACCCCATCATCCCCATGTCAAGAGCCTATCACACCTATTTAAGCTATCCATGAACCCCACACCTATAAATTAGGATCCTCCACCTTTATCCATTTTGGTTCACTTCGAACACCTATCCTCTCATCCATATCATATCCTCCCCAAAATGGACTTGCATACTGTTTCACAAACAATACATATCCTGTTGGTTAAAAAATGTGTCAAAGTATGAATTACAAAGGAAAAGGATTAGACCTTGATGAAAAAGGTATTATAGAACACCTTTTTGTTCAAAGAAACCCATATCACCATGGCCTTGGCTATAAACCTAAGTGTCCTAGTTCATCAAACCTACAATATATCTTAGGTCCTCATCCTAATCCACCAAACATACCATCTATCCTAGGTCCTCATCCTAGTCCATCAAACCTTCCCTCTATCCTATGTCCTTATCCTATTTCTCAAGAACAACAAAGGCACACATCCTTGATGCCCTTCCAAAATTATACCCACATTATCCATAATCCCTCCATATCATTCATCTCAATCCACCCCTCCCATTGCTCTTGGAAGCAATTTGGGTAGCAAATATCAAAAGCTTCTATATCAAAATCCACATGTACCAAAGGATCAACATGTCTCCTTGAAGAGACATACAAAAATAAAATAAAAATTGATCCAAATAAAATGAAAACTCTAAAAGGCCACGAAGGCCCAACAAAGAAAAAATCTCAAAGACCACAAAGGTCCATAAATCAAAATAAATTTTCAAAAGGCCACAAAGACCCATCAAAGGAAAAAGGAAATTTTCAAAGACCACAAAGATCCATTAATCAAATAAATAAATGTCAAATGCCACAAAGGCCCACAAAAAAAAATCAAAGTCAAAAGTCACATGGATTCCTAAAAGTCTCATAGAAGCAATTAAATCTAAATTGGAATCCAAATTTTATAATCCAAAAGCTTCCTCCAATTTTCCATGTAATAACCTATCACCTTCCAAATCCATTTTTCCTCCATCACTTTGCCACCCTTCAAGGTGTGTGTCAATGTTGATCTTGCCATCCTTTCCATCTATCCATCAATAGGCCTTCCAACCTCCTATCCATTATCCAATATTCATCCCCCATCATTCTCCTTTAATCCAAACCTTTGCATAAGTCCTTAGATTCTTCCATCATATCATTAATTTGTCAACATTTAGGAGTCTAATTCCCATTTCCATGGTTTATTAGAGGTATATTTTGTTGTGAAACTTGATTCTTAAGTCCTTCCTCCATTTCCCTATCATCCATATCCTATCTTCCATATTCCTCTTGCACTCTACACTTAGGGACAAGTTTCATCCATCTTATCATTCCCGGTCATTATCCTTTCTATGCTCATTCCTTACATTTACACCTTTGATCTTGACAAGGTTAAGGATCTTCTTGAAGATCATATATCTTATCGTATACACTTTATCCATATCTTCCATATGATATCTTTCATATTATCTAGATTCCATCATTCTTACTAAATACATCATTTCTTCCTTCCCTTGGTCTTGATAAGGAATAGGGGAAAAATACTTGGGCCTTGTGTTTGTATCTTATCTAGTTGATCTTGATCATACCATTCATTATTTTTATCCTTGCTTTCTTCCATTCCATATCTCCTTGCCTATCAAAATCTATGTCACCATGTCCTTTTGCAACCTTGAATCTTATCATGAAAATCATATTTAATCCTAGCAGCAAAACATTATCCAATCCTAATATATTTTATCAATCAATCATCAACAATCATCTATCTTATCATCATCATGTATTATGGAGTCAATCATTCCTGACATCTTAATCAATCAACCACTATCATCTTTTGACAAGAGATATGTTTCTTTTGTGACATCTTTTGCAGTGAATCTTTCATTTTGATTTATCATTTATGCATGGTTGCATCACCCATATTGTGGTGAATCTTGTTCCTTGAATCAGGCATATCATCTCATTTAATCTTAAATATCCTGAAAAATACAAAAAAATATGAAAAAGGTACAATAAAATCTCAAGTACATATCATTGCAGTGTGGTCATGTCTCACCCTAGCTTAGGGGCAAAATCTTGATCTCATTGGGGGAAATAAAATTTGAACTTAATCAAATAGAAAAACAATAGGAAGATAAAAACAACCCAACCTTGAACATCAATCACCATCAGGAGCACATCAAATATTCATATAATATCAAATTCCAAAAACAGGTTAAAAATCACTCAAAAAGTCAAAAATAGAGTCATCCAATCAAACTATGTGGTCTCCGCATGTATAACGTAGGAAAGGCTAATCTTTGATAAGCCCCTAAGGTCCCTAGGATAGGTCTTTAGGTTAGATTTGGTCCAAAATCTCAAAAACATCACAAAAACATCACAAAATAAAAATCCAAAAGGGATGATCTAATCTGAATAATGATTGAAATAATTTAAGAAAAGGTTAGATAGATGTACTTTGATCATTCTTATCATTTCTTTGGAGTAACTCAATTATGTATTGAACTAGAGAAGCTAGGAAGGAGAATGATAATTTCTTTCTCTATTGTCTGTGAGTTAATCCTTATTATTATGTGAATTGTTGTGAGATGTGCTCTACAAAGTATCAGTGATGACATTCAGAATTCACACACTAAAGTGATTAATTCTTGTTTGATTTACACAAGAAATGCTCAGGTCATCTCAGTTTAATTATACCTCGATGTTTTTGTTCACTTGCAATATCAAAAATCATGGAAGTCTTACTCAATCATCATGGTCTAAATTATACCATTGATTCTTGTACTCACTTTCAACATTTTAAAAGCTCTATGATGATAAAAAGCATGATAAATGGACTATTGAGATGACAATGCTTGCATATAGGTTTGCATGATAACATTAGATTGCATTCATATTAGTTTTGCATCTACAGAATAGATTATTTCAAGGTTTGAAAAGACCAAAGATGAGTAAATTCTCATGAATCTCCAGATTCACTAAAGGATCCTATCATCATGAATTCTCAAATCAGTAATATTTTCAATCAATCTATCATTCAACCTCTTCTATCATGAGGTTAATCAATCAAACTATAATTGATCCTCGCCTATCATGAGGCCAATTATCATCAATCAATCATTTGGCCTCGCCTATGATGATGTTAATCGATCAAGCTATCATTGCACCTCACCTATCATGAGGTCAATCAATCAATCCAACAATAATTGATCATCACCTATCAAGAGGTCAATTATCATCAATCAATCATTGAATCTCACCTATCATGGGATCAATGATCATCAAAATCTATTAGCATCATCAAACATATCAAATCAAAGGATGATGTGATCAAAGAACATCAAAATCAAGTAGTTTACTGAAATTAGAATTCATCCAAGGGAAAAAAATATTTTCATCATTATCTGGAGATAAATTATTTCATCATCAAATATTTATGAAATCATCATCAAATCATTGAAAAAGAATTAAAAAAATCATTAGAAAATTGAAAAATTTTGAAAAATCCAAAACATCAACAAATCATTAATTTATCTCCCAAGAGGGGCATATTATCATGAATCATTTGAAATTCAATGTTTGCGGCATGTCTCCAGCATACTGAAATTTTTTCGTTGATACTTGCAGTACCAACAAAAGTTTCTTTGAAGCAATGTGTAAACACATCACTTCAAAGAGGGGCAAAATGTATACACCTAAAATTGGTCTGGAGAATCCGATTAATTAAATAAGATTTATTTGATTAATTATCCTAAATTCCTCTACTATTGAATAAATAGAAATATTAATATATATAGTTCATGTTTAAATTCTTATTTTCTTCTAATTCTACTATTATTTCATCTAAATTAAATAAACAAAAATAAATACTTTGTTTTATTTAATTATCAATTCCTCTATTTTATCTTTATCACATCATTCAATCTTAAATAAATTAAACAAAGGTTAAATACTTAATTGTTTAATTATCATGCATTCTTCTATTTTAATTTAATAAACAACTTCTAGAGTTTGTTTTATTAAACAATTTATCCCTCTTTTGCTAATTTAAATTAAAAAAAAAAAAATTAAATAAAGGAATAAATCAAATTCCTCTATTTCCTCAAATACCAAATTATATATTATATCTCTAATTTATGTCTAAATTAATTGATTCAATCTTCATGGGAAGATTTGGAGACAAATTGGAGATAAATTTGAATCAATCTCTCAATCGTCTTCCATCAATCCTTCCTATCTTCTTGCCTGGTGTTTTCATGGGTGGAAACCAGTCCCAAAATCTTCTCCAACTCTCACCATTTAATCATCCAGATTGGATCCAAGCCTCTCATTTTTGCCCCTGTGCAAATGTGTTGCCTAGAAATCTATAAATATAGACCTGTACAACAAAGAAAGGATCCCAATTTTATGCAAACTTACTTTGCAGCAATAGTATCAAGCATCATGCATCGAGCATCAAGCATCAAGAATCAAGCATTAAGCATCAAGCATTTTAGCAATAGCATCATAGCTTTAATTCATAATCATGGCTGCATTTAGTTTGTTGTAGCTTTTATTTATCAGTTTCATGTCAATTTAGTTTACAATATCATCATATAGGATTAGTTTCTTGCATTTAACATTATTCTCATTCTTCTAAAGGTCATTTTAAACAGTCATAGTTCTTACATGATCTGAGAGCCATAATGATTTGATAAGTCTTTGGAGATAGACATTGGGGAGCTTTATTTTTCCAGAAATAGGAGGGTTTTTACAGAACAATACTTATTCTCTTCGCATGTTGTATTTAATTTAGACTATCGTCAGATTTGAATTTGAGCTATGTTTTCAATTAATATATCATTATAATTTAATCTATTAGAAAGAAATCTATGGGATTGTTCATTTGATGGCCTTTGTCAAGTTTCTTTTTTGTATTTTATTCATTTTGAGAGCACTATGTTAAGGTCTTCCATTGATATTCTAGTTAATTATTTTATATGATTTTTTAGCTTCTCTGTTTTATGCTATCCTTTAGAAATTGGATCATGTCCATTAATCTCTTTTATTTTTTGTAAAATATATGATTTTTCATATTATGCTTCAAAGGAGGGAGGATTCTATGAATATCTAAGTATTACTATTAATTTTTAAGGTTTTCTTATCTCTCATTGGACCTTAATGGATGCTTCCCATAGGGAGATTTGAAAAACTACATTGTGCTTCCTCTAGCCTTTTCTATTCATTCTCTTCTCAATAATGAAGGGTTTGTGGCATTCTGTGTCTAACTTATCAGTTATAAAAAATAATCTAAGTTTTAAATGTTGTAAAATATTTGGTACATCGCCATCTTTATGTTTTATTTGTATTTCTTTCTACCCCTTTTCCCCAAAACACAAAGGATTGTTGGATTTCTTTAAAAATATCGAAGGTTATTTAGTGAGGCACAATTGGTCCCCCACTTGCTGAATTTCCCATAAGGTTGTTTGAAAAGGAACAAGCTTGAATGATAAAAAAAATGGTTCTCACATTTACCTCCTGGGATTTTATTCTCCAAGATATAATCGATCAATTTGTGGATCACTTATCCTATAACCTAGACATGGAAATAAGCTTGGAAGAAATATACACCCTAAAATAGAATAAAAGTGAATCCTTCACAAATTTCTTACAATGATGGAGGCATAGAATGAGCAAAAGAAAATTGCCAATTCCTGAAGAGAAATAAATAGGGATCATCATTTCCAACTTAGAAACAGATCTATCCTTTCAACGAAATATGTAATGTGTCACATCATACGAAGAGCTCATCCCTAGGGATATTAACATTGAAAGAAAACTTATTTCACAAGGAAACACACAATAATACAAGGAAAACCACCCATTTACTAGTTCCAATGACAAGCCCTCCTTATAGGCCAAGAACAAGAATGCAACTAACAATGGTGTTGTTAATACAAAATTGGTCATATTTCCTCCTAGATAAACAAACAATCAACAAATGAACACACAATAGAACACCAAAAAAAATAACATGCAACAATAAAACAACCAAGTCAACAATGCCAAAATATTAAGATGACCACCCCCTCGAAAAAAATACCCTCAACAACATAAATACACACCTTTTTGGGAACCTATTTAAGTAGTCATACAAAATTTGGTGTATTCTAATCTCATTACTCTCCCCAACTATCAAAACTACCAAGAAACTCAAGTTAAACCACTATGGTAAAATGAGAAGGATCTTTGTGATTTCCATAAGATCAAGGTGCATAGGACAAGGATCTTAATGAAACTAAAGAACATCATCCAAGATCTCATTAAAAATGGAGACCTAATTTCCAATCAACAACTAGGAAACTAAGACCTCAAAATATACAAGAACCCAATGTCAAACCATTCCAAGGGAAACAATGATGGAAAAGGGAAGGATTACTACAATGTAGGTCACATCTTGTGATAATTTCCTATCTGTCATCACCATCAAAGGGTCTAGTGCAAAGTGTGGAGTCACCATGTATTGAGGGAAGGTAACAATCCAAGGAGAATCATCGCAACCTAGGGCACAACCCGCACTTTCAAAGTTGAACCCTAGTGATTATAGTCTCATAGAAATTTTGAAAGAGACCCCTACCCAAATATTCATCTTGGAGTTACTAAAACTATCCCTTGTGCATAGGGATATCTTAGAAAATGCTTTGTATGCTTCTTTTTTACTTTAGAATCCTTATACTAAGAAATTCAAAGCTATGATAGGACACATCACCACTCCCAATCTTCTCACTTTTCTAAGCAAAAACTCCCAATGCATCCATCACACAATCATGCTTCATACCTCAAGATCATCATTCACAAGAAATTTTTTGAAAAGAGTCTTGGTGGATGGATGTGCTAGTTTAAATATGTATACCCTTTAGCTATTGAAAAACTTGAGTTTTTTTCGAAGATGACATTGAAAAGGAAAAAGGTGTCACTATAAGGGAATATGATGATCAAGAATGGGTTTCTCGATGCACAATCAAGCCCCCTATCCAAGTAGGACCCACCATTCCTAAAACTACTTGTCAAGTACTCAATCTTGACCTTCCTTACAAAATTGTTCTAATTTGACCATGGATCCATGCCATGCAACCCATAACTTCAACTAGTGATCAATGCATCAAATTTCCTTATCAGGATAAAGAAGTCACAATCCATTATGATCCTTAAATATTATATTACTACAAGATCTTGCAAGTACCTATAAATGATGAAGGGACAACATCCTCCTCATTTGTTGACCCATATTCCCGAACTTCCACCTCTCAATCCAAAACACCCATCATATTGAATATACCAAATATCAAGGTAGTGATCAAAGATAATAAGTGTGGGGACTATAACTTTAAGAAGAATTATTCTTTAGTTGGAGAATTTCCACTTTCTCCTAAATCTCATGGAAATCCTCAACCTATCAACGAGATATCTACGACAATCAAGGTAGCATATACCACTTTCACCAAGTGGGGAGATTTGAACAAAGAATTTATCGATGAGGAGAGTATATCAAAGTTATTATACCAAGATGATAGAGACATGCCCATTCTTCAAATGGAAGATGATAACAAAGTATATAAACTAATGATGGGTTGGGGATACAACAAGAATGAGAAGCTAGGGAAAAATTACAATGGTTTTATACAACCCCTTTCTCTTGAGAAACAACTTAAGAATCTTGGTCTTAGATGTATCACCAACAAAAGTATCCATTATTTTCAAGGATGCTTCTATAAAATGAGTCAAACCTTCCTCCCAGTTACCTACATCACATGATAATACCCTTGATGACTTTCCCCATGATATGAGTGACCTAGTTCAAGATACCTCCACATTCATGATAACTACTACATCCTTTTCTCCAAACATACAAATCCCTAAAATAAAGTTAGTATGCCCTCAACTAATGAATTGGGACCAATCAGGACTACCTATTCTAAATTCATTCGAAAATGATGAAGTGATATTTGATTATATGCAACTTTGTGATAACTTTCCATACGAGGATAACACAAAATTATTTGATATAAAATTAGATATACAAGCCTACTGTGGGGAAATGATTGAGTCCCTCAATCACAGAATAAATGATATGAGAATCATGTGTCGATAATTAAGTTGAAACCATACTATGGAACCTTCTTATCATAAAATACTAAAAAAAAAGGATGCATCTGATGGTGAAAACCTATCTAAGGTACTGGAGGATGAGGGATTAAATCTTCCCCTTAGTGTAATACATCCAAAAACATAAAGACTACTTGCAAAAAAATCCATCTAGTGAATATAGGGATACATGAGACACCAAAGATCACCTTCTTTGCATAATCACTATTGGATGAACATAAAACATACTTGGTAGCTTTCTTAAAATATTGAAAGTAAAAATTTGCATGTTTCTATGTAGATATGTCTAGCCTAGATCCTGAAGTGGTTTTCCATAATCTTGAAGTTTATCTTGAAGCTAAACTAGTAAAGAAGAAGCTAAGGAAGATTCACCCATATATATCATTGTTGGTTAAACTAGAATTGTAGAAACTTGTTAACGTGAGATTTATTTGACCAATAGACTACCCTTAATGGTTTTCAAACTTGGTGCTAGTCTCAAAACCCACCAAGGGCATCATAATATGTACTGACTTTAGGTATTTAAACAAAGAATGTATGAAAGATGACTTTCCTCTTCCAAGCATTGATATCATTATAGATTTGACTGTTCGATATGAGATGTTGTCACTTATGGACAGATTCTAAGGACACAACCAAATCATGATTTCCAAGGAATACCAACAAAAAACAACATTCACATGTTCGTGGGAGACTATTGCTGGAATATGATGTCATTTTGGTTAAAGAATGTTGGAGCTACTTCTTAGAGATAAATTACACTAATACTTCCTGATATGATTCAAAATACCATAGAATACTATGTGGATGAAATTCTAGAAAAGTTAAAGACAATGAAGGAGTATACAGAAGTATAAGAACCAATATTTGATAGAATCAAAGAGTATAAGATGCGGTTAAATCCAAAAAAAGTGTGAATTTGGTGTCACATCAAGAAAACACCTAGGGTACATAGTATCATAGAGGGGAATAATCATAGATCTAGCCAAGGTCAAAGAAATTCTTGATATGAAGCCACAATAAGTAGTGAAACAAATAAGAGGCTTACAATGTAGATTACAATCTATCAGGAGATTCATAGCACAATTGGCAGTTAAGATCCACCCCTTTTCTAACCTCCTCCACAAGGGGATAACATACAAATGGGATGAGAAATGTGATAAAGCATTCTAGAACATCAAGGATTGTCTACTAACACCTCCCATACTTATGCTACCAATACCAAATAAACCTTTGATCCTATATATCTCAGCTACATCAACAACTTTGGGTTCTCTTCTTTCTTAGCATGATGGAATAGGGAATGAGAGAGAGATTCACTATATCAATAATACTTTGGTGTGATACAAGATGAATTACTTATGCATTGAAAATGATTTCCTAGCATGTAGTCTTTGCTTCATATAAATTTAGACACTTCATGATTTCACATCAAATAAAGCTCATCACTAAGGTTGATCCATTGAAATATTTGTTGTCAAAGGAAACTCTCATTGGAAAAATGGCTAAGTGGGAGATGATCTTACTAGAATTTGATATAGAACACATGGAGAAATTTTTTTATTAAGGGTTAGGTCATCATAGATCAATTGAGAGAGGTAACTATCTATGCGGAGAATCCATTGGTGTCTAAATTTCCTAATAAGTCAGTTTTGTCAGGTCAATGTAGTGGGTTAGTGAAATATGTACTTTAATGGTCTGCATACACAATATAGACGTAGATAATGCATTAATTTCATCACCTCACAAGTTGATATCATTCCAAAGTCATATATGTTTGAAACAACCCACATTGAGATAGGGGTGAATTAGTTTTGTGCAAAACTTAACTTTATTAACCTTTAAATTCCAAGCATTAGGAACATTCAATCATAAAGCATAAACAAGAAAATAAACACAACACCATAACACCAAGATTTTTATGTGGAAACCCTCTTAGGGGAAAAACCATGGTAGATGACCAGTCCACAATTATGATTCTAAGTATACTCAAAATGAAGATTACAAAATGTGAATGCACTTGCATTTAAGCACACTGCCTAGAGATCACTACTTAAAGAAAAGAGGGCTTGTTTGCAAAGAGTTTAGATTAAAACCATCTAAATATTTGAATTGAGATGATAGTATCTAAAATGTCTGATTACAATTCTAGATTAAGCACAATAATAGATCTATTGCCTTACAGACTGATTCTGTAATTCTATTATGCTCTGCTCATACACACAACATAGATATTCTATACACAAGTGAAACTGCACTTTATCACCCCTGCTCTTCTCTAACTTGCAATTCAGACATTAACTCGACACACACATCATCCAAAATGATACAGACGATCATGTATATATATCTGCAACATAGGATTTATTTACACTTTATCGGCTTCAATAGAACATAATAAAATTATAACTATCGGCTCACATAATGAGAAATATGAAATGCGTACCCTTAATGGTCGACCACAACTTGGATAGGACCCAAAAAAATATATACAAACATAGAGATAGTAAATTAATTATTTCACATACATTCATGACTTATTATATTCATGAGGTCAGCCTTAATATAAGAAAAACTGAGAATATGCCAACCAGATCCATTAATTCCCATATGAGTTGATACGAGCCACTATGCTTTAGTCTCAACAAAGATAATACACCAATAATAATTTCATGAGATTCACAACACAAAATGCTTACCTAAAATATTTGCATAGATTGATGACTATTGAGTTACCAGATACTCTATTTTGCCTTGTTGATTTTCAATCTATCTGTCAGTATGCTTGAATGAGGAGATGCATACCTGATCAATGCATAGGGTTTCCATCAATGACAACACAAAATGATAGTTGTAGTGTCTCTTTCCAACAATCTCCCCTTTGGAATTGATGGAAAAACTTAGTGAAAAATAACTAAGTGCCAGATTAGGACCAAGATAAACTTCAATGCAATCCAAAATTCAAAAAATTCTACTCTTCCCATGAGCTGATTATACATTTTTTACTCCACTTCTCCCCCTTTGACATGAATGGAAAAGACAGGGTCGCATACCAAAAATAATCAATCAAAATTGTGTCTATACAAACGTGCTTCTTTACCTTACACAAGTTGAAAGATGTCTGCAAAATCCTTCTTTAGCTATGCCAGGTTTGAGTCTCAAACTCGTTTGAGACTTTCCATTATGGTTATGTATACACAAATCAGATAAGATAGCAATTATGTGGATTCCAAGCTGATTGGATCATTTAATACCATAGTCTCATCTCCTTCTTTTAGGGCTAATGATGCTTCTAAGTTCACATGTTTTGGAGACAATTTTATCATTTTCATGCTTCATCCCTTTTTATTTATTTAGCACAGACAATTATTTTTCTTCAAACCTTCCCAACACCACTAGATAGGGGATAAAATGCCTCAGAGATAGTTGCTAAGTGATTTTCTAGGTCTTTCACCATCTTCTCATTTTCTTCTATAAATTTTGAAAAATATAAACAGGATTTGTAAATATTTTTTCCTTCAGAT
This sequence comes from Sequoiadendron giganteum, assembly GCA_007115665.2. Classification (NCBI taxonomy): domain Eukaryota; kingdom Viridiplantae; phylum Streptophyta; class Pinopsida; order Cupressales; family Cupressaceae; genus Sequoiadendron; species Sequoiadendron giganteum. Next base: position 446,481,512 of record CM021102.1, read on the forward strand.
AAGGCATCCTATATGTGTTTGACACAAGTGGCCAAGGTGACTTTGTCTCTGGAAATCAATATTTTCAGTCCATTGAACCTTTTTGCATAAAGTTACTTCTGCACTTTTTCCAACACAAACTTTTCAAGAGACTAAAAATGAGTACTCATTGAGCTGATGAGCCTCTTCAGTTCACTGGATGAATATTCAGTCTGATATTTCAAAAAGGATGACATGATCTTCTCTAGTACTCCAAACATAAGTGCAAACAATTCACTATCTTCAATATGAGATTTTAGCAGCTCCTCTTGAGCTTTTACTTGAGCAAATGATTCGACCTTCATTATGTGGATTGGGCTTGAGGTTGATATGTAAATGGGACCTTTAATTAATTATGGATCAATCTCTTCCTTATGTTCCACCAAGAATTTCTTAACTATCTCGCCAATGTCTCTTGTCTTCATCTTTACATCACTTTTCTTTTCCTCAAATAATGCTTCCTCAATTGAAGCTTTTGATTTTTCTTTAGTGGTCTTTGCTAACTCAACTAATACATTCATAGTTTCTTCAACTTCCATGGGGATTTCTATGTTGTTATCTAGAACTGGAATCTCAATGTTTTCACCAGCATCAAAATTTCCTTCTTCTGCATCTTTGACCAGATCAGATGAGACATCATCTGAATGAGTCTCTTCAGACACAACTTTAATTCTATCATTTAGAATTAGCTCTTTCAAAATTTTATTGTTTCTTCTATAACTTCATATTTTTGACCAATCATCAATTTATTGACCCTTGACTTGCTTTTGAACCTCCCTTTTTCTTTGTTCAGGAATGCTTGAATGTCTTCCACATAGACTTTTGAATACAATTCTACAAGAATTCTCTCTCTCATTGGTTCTTCTTTAGTCAGGGCACTTAATCTCCTTGAATCTAGAATATCATACTAATTTTTTGGGAGGATAGGCATGATTTCAACCAAAACTTTGTTCAAGATATTCATGTGATTTATTGTAGCTTCTTCTAGAATTCTTCTATTAGACTCAAAGAAAGATTCATACCATTGATAAAGAGGTTCAAGATTTCCATATGGGATTATTTATTTTTCAATTTTTTCAACAGTCATACTAGTTGTGTCAACCTTGGTCTTCTTCTTTTCCTGAGCATCTACACTAAAGGATTTTAGCACAGTTGCTTGATTCCCTCGACACCTTCATTGGATTATGTTTTCTCATCATCAGAAATAGTCATGTACACTATTTTTATTTGTATTTTCCTTCCTTTGGCTTCCTTTTTGGATCTCTTTCTTGTGATTTCATAGGCATAGATTTCACTGTAGGAGCTGAGTGAGATGTCGAGCTCATGGGTTGGTCTAGATTGGGCAAGTGGTGCTCCCAAACTAGTTGATTGTGCTTTTTTTTCCTCTTTAGCAGCTTGCCTTGTTGCTTCATATTTTTCCCTTTTCTTCCTGACTTCACTTAGTTGCTTCATCGATACACCCAAGCTTTTTGCAAGAAACTCAACTTCTTTTCTTACTCTTTTTGTTGTTACCGATTTCTTAAGCTCATTATGAATTTTAGTGTGCTTTTCTTCATAGGTACCAAACCTCTCTTAAGTCAAATCCATATTTTTTTCTTAACATATGTTGGGCATACATTTCCAAAATGTTTCCCTCGACCTCATAGACCATAGTCATGATCCAAACAGTTCTTCGATCTACTACTTCCATCATGCACTGATTGAAATTCACCATAAAATAGATTGAATCTTTGTATTTCTCCATAATTGTGGTGGTAATTCTTTCCCTAGCTTGCATGCTAGCTTGAAATATTTTGAAATAACCATAGATATCTATATTTCTGGTTTTGATATATGTAAGATTGTGCAATAGATCTCTGATTTGTTCGGCTATCGGGGTGTTATTTTGCCACTAAAATTTTCGAACACCCGGGACTTCCTCGATGAAATAAGAAAATAAACATAAAAGAACACTACCATATTTGACTGATTTTTTCTTTTCTTTCTTGATCTTCACAATTTTTTACATCAACTAAATCCTTAATAATTCACACAGATCATATTCCATATTTTATTTCACCATTTGGTATGCGGCATAAGTCGTCGTACCAGATACAAAGTTTTCTCGGCTAGAGTGGTAAATATTATAACCAAATACAATGGATGAAAATATAACATTTATATTAGCAATATTGTCAAGATTCATTTCTCTCATGTCATATGTCGAGCTTGTAGCATCGGTGATGGTTTGATTTTTCATGAACTTCAAAATAGGTAGACCATCGGAGGAATTTAGACTAGTTACTACACTTATGGCTTCCTTAGTAAGTTTGAAGGGAATAGTAAGCAACACAAACTCATCATGTACCCAACTCAAGACATAACAGACCCATTTTGATTCCAGAAACACGAGATATTTTACCATCAGAGTGAATTTCTTTGTTTCTAGGATTTGGTGTTCCAGTTTTACACTGAATTTTTCATCAACGATATGATGACTGTATAAATTCATAAGTTGAGAGATTCCCAAATCTTCAATATTTGCATGAATGTAAACCCTAATGTCCTCTATATGCAAGAATCCATGCACAACTGATTAAAATGCCCCTAATGGATCAGTCTCTAAAGACGTGTAGGGATGCAATTTAAATTTAGGATGGGGTTTGTCCTTGACTTCGACCACTAAATGAGTATTCATCTTCCCTAAATCACAAAATCCAGGAAGTTCTTGATAAATACCTTTTTCGCCGGACCCAAAATCGATCGTTGAATCACCTTCACACTTGATTTTCATCTTCATTCACCTTAGGTTGCTTGGAGCTTTCCAACTTCTTTCTCTCTAGAGGGAAAAGTGACAAATGAGGAATAGAAGTGACATTTTATCACTCACATACCTAACCTTTTTGTCATAATAATTTGTTTTCCCTAATTCATCCAGTTGCACCATTTCTATGTACATAACCTTGATAAATCTTCTGTGGAATTTTAATATGGTATACTACTTCCTTTGATGAGTTCAACAATATTTTTTTGGGAATTTGTCCATCTCCAGTATGTACTTTCATCTGGTTTCATTTATCGGTTAGGGAGTTTGATGATTTTCTTGACTACTCCCCCTAGGCCAAAGGCCTGAGACTAATTCCTAGAGGAATTACCGAAGGTAGGTTCTAGTATAGGTGTAGTTTCTTGAATGGAGGGACTCTTCTTCACTGAATTTTTTATGCATTTGTTTCTTGACCTCATCTGTAGTGATTTTACCTTTTCCTTCCACATCCTTGCACATCCTTTTGCATATTTTTCCTTTGATTTACCAGACCTTTTCTATTTCGACATAGAGTAGCAATGTGTCTAGTTTTGTTGAAATTGTAGAATACAACATTCCTCTTACTAGACCGGTTGTTCTATTTATTTCCTCTTGATCTGCATTGATTAGCAATATGTCCAGGTATATTGCAAGTATATCATCTAATTTTTTTATGAAATTTATTAATCATAGTCCTGCATTCATTTGACTTATGACCAATTTTATGAAAATTGAAACACTGACCTGAGAAAGATGGACCACTCTAATTCATTCTACTTCTACACTAAGAAACCATTTGTCCAAAAATTTTGCAATTAAAACAATATGCATTAAATCTCTTAACATTAGGTTGTCTTACGGGATACCTTCCAGCATTATTCATCTAATTTCCTGTCCTAGATATCCTTTGTCCAAAATCCTTTTGTCAGGATTTTGAGCTTTCTCCTTTCTCAAATACAAGACCTCTTTTATCATCATGAGTCCTCTGATTATAAAGTATTTCATTGAGCATGGATGAGATGGCTTTGAACTTCTCCTTGTACTCATTTGTAGTAGCAAGTTCATTAATGAGATCATCCATATGTCTTTCAAGTGCTTCTTCACTATTTTTCGATAGTTCCAATTCATCATCCAATCGGATACATACTTCAATTTTTTCTTTCAAGGATTGAGCTAGGCTTTCTTCATTCTTCTTTTTGTCTTCAACCTCTTTGGTCATTCTCATCATGATGGATTCCATTTCAGCCTTCAAGACTGTATTCTCTTGGGTAGGACTTTCACATTCCTCTATCTTTTCTTTAAGGTCTTTACTGGTTTGTTCATCTTTGGTTCTCTTGTTATCTTTCTATTGAATTTGATCACAAAGTTCCTTTATCTTCTCTCTTGACTTGTTCATTTTTTCTTTCAAAAACTCAATGAATTTTTCTAAATCATTGAGATTCGCTTGTAGTTTCTAGACTTTAGCTTTTGACTAATCAAGTTCATCTAGGGCCACCATAAGCTATTGTTCAAGACTACTTGAATCCATTTGAAATTTATTCTAAGATCTCCGAAGTTGTTAGACTTCTTCTTCTGAGGAACTAGATCTGATACTAATTGTTGGAAACAAGCCACACTGAGAGGGGGGGTGAATCAGTGTTGTGCAAAAAATAACTTTATTAACCTTTAACTTCCAAGCATTAGGAACATTCAATCATAAAGCATAAACAAGAAAATAAACACATCATAAAACCAATATTTTTACATGGAAACCCTGTTAGGGGAAACACCACGATGGATGGCCAACCCACAATTATGATTTTGAGTATAATCAAAATGAAGATTACAAAAGGGGAATGCAATTGCATTCAAGCACATTGCTTAGAGCTCACTTCTCAAATAAAAGAGGGCTTGCTACCCAAGATTTTAGATTAAAACCATCTAAAGATTTGAACTGAGATGATAACATCTAAAATGCCTGATTATGGTTCCAGATTAAGCACAATAATAGATCTATTGCCTTACAGACTAATTTTGTAATTCGATTATGCTCTACTCATACACACAACACAAATCTTCTATGTGCAAGTGAAACTATGATTTATCACCCATCTGCTCTTCTCTAACTTCCAATTCAAACATTAAATTGACACACATCATCCAAAATGATATGGATGATCATGTATATATCTGCAATATAGGATTTATTTACACTTTTTCGGCTTCAATAGAACATAATAAAATTACAACTATCGGCTCACATAATGAGAAATATGTAATGCGTACCCTTAATGGTCGGCCACAACTTGGATAGGACCCAAATGAATATATACAAACATAGAGATCTCAATTAATTAGTTCTCATACATCCACAACTTAATATATTCATGATGTCAGCCTTAATAGAAGAAAAACTAACAATTTGCCAACCAGATTTGCTAATTTTCATACAAGTTGATACAAGCCACTATAGTTTAATCTCAATAGATATAATACACCAATAATCATTTCCTGAGATGTGAAACACAAAATGACTACCTGAAATATTTGCACATATCGATGACTGCTGAGTTGCCAGATACTTTTTTCTGTCTTGTTGATTTTCAATCTGTTTGTGGGTATGCTCGAATGAGGATATGCGTACTTGATCAACACATAGGGTTTCCATCAATGACAACACCAGATGATAGTTGCAGTGTCTCTTTCCAACAATATCGATTATCTTTTCCATACACCAACATCATTGATTATGAAGCTCTTTTAAGAGGATTGTGAATTATGATACAATGGAAAACCTAGGAATTGAGGGTCTATGGAGATTCATATCTAATCGTAAATCAAATCAATAATTATTATCTAACTAAAGGGGTATGTGCAAGATCATCATGGAAAAAATAGGCCCTTATGTGGTGATAAAAATTCCAAAAATCAGAGTTAGGCAACTTGACATAAAAATTTGAATAATTTATCTATATTATTCCAAAAATATGTAAGAATAGAATCTATAAAAAACTGAATGTAGTTTCTAAACTACTAGGTTTATTTTATTCTTTTAAATCTATTTGGTGAAAAATTGAAATTTCAATGCAGTAGTACTTAAATTTCAAGGAAAAAAAAGTAGTTGTCTATTTGACCACCCTAACCACAATAAAATGATAATATTTTTTTATAAGATTTTAGATATTATAGACACCAAAAATTGGTCTAGGCCTGCGAGTACATATTCGACATATTTTTCTATAGTCCATGGTCATGATTAAATAATGTTTATTATTTAATTAACCTTTCTAACACATATTTCCTCTATTAATTAAATATCCCTTTTTAATTAATTAATTAATTCATAAATAACCTTTATTCAACTTGATTAATTAAATAAATCATAATTATTTAATTATGTTCCTAACTAATTAATTCTTCCTTCTTAATTAAATAATTTATTATTTAGTTAGGTCCCTTTGTCATATTTCAACTATAATTAAATAGTTTTTATTTAATCATCTAAAAAAGGAGCATCATCCATAGCATAGAATTGCATATCATGTAGAATTCGCCAAAATCATATATATATATCACTCAAAATATAGTGTCTCACAATACAATTTCTGAATATGAACATAAATACAACATGAGCTCATAGGATTTATGATCAAAATACACATGTCTACATAAATAACTCCTTGTCATCAAGTCCCACTACCCCTGCTATCACATGGTGATAGTGGTGGGAAAAGACTCAAAGGTTGTCTCTGTGAAGTGGAAGGCATATCATATGGACCTATCCTCGATGGTCCTACCACTCCCTCAGTGCTCTATGTCCTCTGACTCCTAGTATGACCCTTGCTCTGACTGCGCACCTCTAAAAATGTAGGAGCCTGTCTCTCTGCTAGCACTACGGCCTCATACAAATACCTATAATAAGTGGCTCTCTCCACCGATCTGACCAACTCTCATATTATTCCATCAGATGAGGACCCACTATAAAGGCGTCTAACCTCTGCGAGCTTCTGCTCTATCTCATGCCTCCAAGCTATAGCCTAGTCTCTCTCCATAAAAGCATTGTCCCTCTTGGCGCGAGCACTGTCCCTCTCTACATATGCACCATCCCTCTTTGTGTAGGCACTGTCTCTCTCTAGTCTCATCACCTCAAACTTTGTAGTCATAAGTCTGAGTCTCTCCTCCAAAGCCTCTCTATCACCATCTTTAGGAGCATCCTCATCCCATATCCCCTCTACAATCCGATCTCTAAGCTCTCTCTCCTTCTCCTCCATCGGTGCCTCCTCCTCAACATCATCCTCAGCATCATCCTCTCCATATCCTCCCAAAATACCCAAAGGATCTATAGCCACATCCATATATACATCCTCTACAACATTCTCTATGCCAACATCTACCACTACACACTCCTCAACCAATACCTCTGCTGCCGCATGCTCACCCCCAGCCTGTACATCCACTCTCCCTCTGATGTCTACCATCGGTACATCAACTACTACTACCTCCTAAATAGGTGCATGTCCACCAGCCTGACCCCCTCTCCATCCTCTTCATCCTCATCTCCCGCCTCTGTCGTCATCTCCATCACCTCTACCAGCAACTCTACCCACTCTGGCACCTCCACGTCTTCGTCGTCCTCTCAGCCCTGTGCCTCATCTCTTGACTGGTGCTGGTTGGTCGGGATCTGTATAAGGAATCGGGTGATGCTCTACTCATCATGCCTCGTATGTAGCCATAGTCCCTAGATCTGATAATCCACCACTCCAACCCCAACGTAATGGTTGTAATGATTGTATGTCTATCTCTACCATAGCCACTAGAATCATGGGTCCCTACCATGGAACCTCTCTCGACGACCGAGCAAAATATGCCCTATCTCGAGGCTCATCCTAAACCTCTCCAAACTGTCTCATGACCCGCTCTGGTAAATGCCTCTCTATAATATGCACACTTGAAATAGTCCTCCCAATGAGATACTATGTCTACCTGTAGAATAGTAAATGTCTCTCATCATCACACCACTCCTCACAATCCATGTATGGTGTCCATGTAAAATAATCTAAAAGATCCAGTGGATGTCTCTAGTATCCAATGTCCCCCACATGAGTCTGCGTGATGTGTTTGGTATATCAGAACACATATAGGTGTCTCTCCCATTGCTCTACTATAAATGGAGGATAGAATATAGCTATCCTCTCCCAAGCCCACACCATCAGTAAAGTAGTCCCACAACTCAATGACTGAGCATCTCTATAAGCAATGTCATGCAGATGAAAATATAGAATCCCTAGAAGAAATGGACCCTATGCATACAAGTTCTCACTCTCCAACATGCCCAACAAAATCTCCCCCCAACCCACAGGAATTCCATGACCTCATCTGTCTGGAAGAACTATCCCCTCAATCAATGTACATAAGATACAGTCAATCTACTCGTACCTGTCTGCTAAAACTAGCCATGTAATATCGTAATGCTCGATCTCGAGCCTACGGATGTCATCAACCTGGTAGAACCTTGGCAGCTCCGTAAATCCTCATTGGGTATCATACAATACCTACTCACCTCTGATCGGCAGTCTCAAACTCCTGTACACATCCTCTAATGTGACAGTGGCCTTCCCAGTCGGTAGATGGAATGATGAAGTCTTTGAGTGCCATCACTCACATAATATTTAAGCATCCCTTTGTTTGCCTAAATCAAAGGCATTGAGAGGCAATGATGCAGACCAAGTCTAGATAGAAACCAAATCTCTATAGAAGTCAAACGATCTCTAAGATTGAATGTATCCAATCATGACTCCCGCATATATATAGGATCTAGAACAACCTACATATAAACTATACTGTTAAGAATATTCAAATTTTCCTTCGAAAACTTTCTTCAAAAATTTTACTAGTCAAATGCGGCTCACATTTACAAATGGGGTGCATTTTTCAAATGCGTTGCACAGAGCCTCACATACAATGCATATTACATATGCATTGTATAATTTCCATTGCCACTGTCACCTATTGTAGATGCGGTTCATTAAACCACATGCGACGCATTTCCGCAAATGTGGTGCAGTTTTATTAACCTATGTATCTACCACATATGCATTTCAAAAATGCATGTGAAATTCACTTATACACTTGCGTCTATTTCTAGTGCATATGCATTGCATCAAACTCATGCGTGCATTAAAATTCACATGCGGTCATTTCCTAGATGGACTAATCTAGCCTATGCATGTATTCACAAATGTGTTGTTTCGTAGTCAAATGCGGCGAATATGACATCATATGCATTGTTCACGATGCATCACATTTGCTTATTGATTTTCAAACACCTAAAACTATGTGCAAAAATAAGTTTCAAGCGCTCATTTTCGAGTACGTACCGGTGGTCCTGCATCAGCTAGCCTCCTAAACGTCTAGATCTGATATCCTTGATGCCTATTATGTGGAATAGGAGCCATCTTCATCAGCTGGGCAAAGCAAAATTCCTAATTTTCTATCTCCTCCAGGTGCAAATGAATTCCATTTCACCCTAATTTCTATTTATAGGTGAATTTGGGTGGCATTTTTTTAGACCTACTCTATTGGCCACTTAACCTTTCCACTTCCAACAACCCATACCTATCTGTATCAACTCCAAATTCAGTTCTGTCAACTCCATAGCATTTCTAATTGTCATCTTGATTTATTGGGAATTTTTCCTAGTTTTTTTTAAGCTTTTCAAAAAATGTCAATTTTTTCGAGGGGCCATACCTTACTCTATTTCACGCTGAGGCACGACCAGGGCATATTTTATTTGACACAATGTCATACCAACATTGTATCAAAGAGGTGCAAACTGTAGACACCAAAAATTGGTCTAGGCCTGTGAGTACATATTCGACATAATTTTCTATAGTCCATGGTCATGATTAAATAACGTTTTTTATTTAATTAACCTTTCTAACACATATTTCCTCTATTAATTAAATATCCCTTTTTAATTAATTTATTAATTCATAAATAACCTTTATTCAACATGATTAATTAAATAAATCATAATTATTTAATTATGTTGCTAACTAATTAATTCTTCATTCTCAATTAAATAATTTATTATTTAATTACCCCTTTGTCATATTTCAACTATAATTAAATAGTTATTATTTAATTATTCAATTTAACCCCCTTTATCTATAATTAAATATTTATTATTTAATTATTCATATTATCCTTTTCAACAATCAAATTAAATAAATTATCTTTATTTATCTAATTAAATCTTCTATTTTCGAATGTTGAATTAAATTAATAGTTAATTCATATTTAATTATTTATGTCACATTCCTCTATCATTTAGTTATCTAAGTCATTCACTCACCTTCTGACTTGAGATCTATTTTTAGTTCTCTAATTATCTCTGAATTCAACACCGATTTATCTCTACGAGAGGACTCTCTGTCACAACTAATCAGTTAACTAGTTCCAACTCATATGCATGATGTGTTTATTAATTAAATATCTTTATTTAATTAATTAACTCATGTTTTCATTTGAATCCATTATTCTTTGAGTTCTAACTTTGGCTTTTGCATATAAAGTCTATTTCTTCTATTTTCAAAGATTCTTAACTGAAGATTAAGATCTTGTTCTATTTTTAGTCTTTCTTAACTCATGTTCTAACTCATATTCTATCTGAGACAAAACTCACATCGCATGGCATTCATCAATCTCATCCGTCGATCTCTCTTTCAATCCGAGTCTATCAATCAAAAACCCAAAATCTATAAAATGGCCTGTCATAATCATTATTCATCCTCTCCCAAAATCATAGACTTTTGAGAAGAGATTCAACTTTGATATTTTTCTTAGACACTCAAAAAAGCTATACTTGCATTCAAAAGCAGAAATCTGAGGGCAAGAATATTGAAAAGGAAAAATTTAGAAGAACAATCAAGATAATTCGAAGGGATGA